>VUQI01022328.1:0-12803 GCA_015106735.1 Paratilapia polleni
AGCTCTTTTGATTTGAAGCTCTCTTTTTCAGAGGAGCCACAGTATCCAGCGTCATATGCAGAACTGATGTAAGACTATGAACAAAATGATCGACCTCTGTGGGAGAGAAGTTTAGGTAGCTGCTCTGCATTGTGTTGGTACATGGCATTGAAGACGACAAAAGTGGAGGAATTACATCCTTAAACTTAGTTACAGCACTTTCAGAAAGACATCTACTGTAATAAAATTATTCCCCACTGCTGTGTAATCCATTATTGTAAATTCAAAAGTCACTAAGGAATGATCAGATAAAAGAGGGTTTTCAGGGAATACAGTTAAATGTTCAGTCTCTATGCCATATGTTTAGCATTCTTTTAGTACACAAATGCTGGCAGATTTATGTTTTTGAATATGATTTGTATGTCTCATTCCAGTCATGGGTGATTATTAATATGAACATTTCTGTGGTATTGTTATAGCTTTTCAGATCCACTTAATTTTAGTCTTTCAAGCATATCTATGTCTTTTTTTCTGATTTTTTTTTTTCCTCTGGCTAGTGGCAGCAGGGAACTTACCATGCATTTCACGTTGAACTCAGAGTATGTTGCTATGGTGGTTGCTAGGGATTTAGTCTGGAGTGACGTTGAAAGTCCAAATATTAAAGGTGTCCTTCTGATGCAGAGGAAATGGAAGGTGTGAGGAATGAGCAATTGCCTCAGAGTTTTTTTTTATGTGCCCTTTCATTATCATGCCTTTCTCTTTTGAAATAGCAACATTGATTTTCAAAGCACAAGACAGGAGTGCATTTATAGGCACAAGCCACAACAAAAGAGGAAAACATTTCCTTTGCATAAAATGCTTGTTCATTCTCATTTTGGCAAATATGTAACAACCACTCAGGATCATCCTCTTAATGAACACAATAATCTTATTTAGCAACTAAAAAAAACAAAAAAACAACAGAAACATTTGTATTTGTATGATTTTGTGACAACAGCTCGGTTTCTTATTTTTCTATTTACCTCTCTTCTTAAAATCCTCATTCTTAAAATCCAGTTTTCAGCAGTTTTGATTTGAAATAATGTCCTATATTGTTAAATGAAAACATATGACAGTACACTAATAGCAAATACCTAAACAGGAGGATGGGCCAGCCTTTACAGAGAAGTCCTATCATCTGTTAAAAAGGAAAGCTGGAAAGACATGTTAAATCTACTTTTGGATTGATATCTTTCTATATGAGTTCTGGAGTTTGTTGCAAGACAAATGTGGTAATGCCCTACTGCTAGAATTCCATGATAAACAAACCCACATGAGCAGGTAAAGCGTAGTTTTGGTTGACCTGAATGTAGTGCATTAAAGTGCTTCGTGTAGATGATAATACAGCTATGTGGGCATTTATTTTATTGAGAAAAGTAAAAAATCTTACTGTTTGTTATTCTTAACTATTGCTGTCTAACCTGGCCATGGTTAACAATGTTCAGCTTTGCTGATAAACTCTAAACCTCCAAATAGCTAAATAAAAGCCAAACTAGCTGTTTTGACTGGTTGTGTTATAGCTACAGCATATTTTTTTCTGTTCAGACTTGTGATGTTGACACTGTTGGATAAATGCAGCTGAGCACAGCTGTTCACATACAAAGATGAGAACACTATGATTGCTTTCTGTCTTTAGCTATCCATGATATCTGAATGATTAATGTCATTTCTTGTCTTTTTTCCTTAATATTCTGCTTAGTATATACAATTGATTCCATAAGCTTTTGGACAAAGACACATTCTGTTGTAATTTTGCCTCTGTATACCATCACAGTGGGTTTTAATGAAACGGTCAAGATTTTCTGATTGGAATACAGCCTTTCAGCTTCAATTCAAGGGGTTTGACAGTTTCGTGGCCAGGTGACGCCCGGTCCCTTGTTATTTCATTACAAATTAAGCAGAGAAAATATCTGGAGTTGTTTCCAAGGGTTGAAGTTGTATTTGGTAGCTTTTCACTGGAACCCTCAGTATGAGGTCTAAATAGATGTGGATGCAAGTGAAGGCAGCAACTATTAGGCTGAAAAACCAAATCAACAATCTGGTACATTATTAAAAAGAAGGAATGTACTGCCCAGCATGAAAGGCCCAGAAGACCACAGAAGACAATTGGATAATGCAGAATTCTTTCCTTGGTTAAGAAAAACTCCTTCACAACATCCATCCAAGTCAGGAACACTCTTGAGGAGGTAGGCACACCATTATCAAAGTCTACAATCAAGAGGAACCTTCATTAATGTAAATGCAGAGGGTTTACAGCAAGATGGAAACTTCTGGTTTCACTGCAGCTGCAGTGAAGGCCTGTGTTTCTTCTAGGGAGGAAACACAGCATGGGTTCTAGACTTCAGGCAGTCATTAACTGCAAAAAATGTTAATCCAATTATTCAAAACAATATTTATATTAAAAGTTATGTTAGTTTGTCCAATTACTTTTGAGAAGATGGTGGATTATGTATAAAAATATCTGTAGTTTGCTGATAGTTAATGCAATGCGTTTGTTAAACACTTTGAATTAAAGCTGAAAGTCTGCATTTCAGCCACATTTAAAATCCACTGTGGTGGTGTGCAGAGGCAAAATTACAAAAACTGTGTCATTGTCCAAATACTTCTGGACCTAACTATACATGGGCTTTTGTGCTTACTTTAGCTTAGGCATTTCAGAATTAAAACTATGGTAACTATATGCAGCCCTTCTGAGATCCAGTGCCATCTCCAGCTCCAGTGAGTAAGCACATTGATAGTTTTGCAAAAATGCATTTACTTCTTGCCATGTTATCCACAATTTGCTGAATTTCTAGTGTCATGTTATCAGTTTGAAACTAAATCTATAGAAGTCAACTTATCAGAACCTGCACAACTTAAATTACAACCTTTGTTCTCTTTCTTTACTCATAACTTTAAGTGTCAGACACTTTAAGTATTGGGTAACTTCACTCTTTCCAAGTTGTTTCCTGGCATAAATCTCTCTCATTATCCTGTAAATTAGAAGCAAAGCACTCATAGTCTTGGCAAAGTATCAATGACAATAGCTGTTTGCTTTCCATAATATCTTTGATTGGATGTTTGGATTCTTCTAAGTGCCTTTTCTTTCTGTATGTGACTGCTTGATGCGAAGCCTTATTAAGCCTGTGGCAATCAATAGCATCCTAAATGATGATGTCTGTTGCCTAACTCCAAGGCTTAAGGCCTGGGGAGAAAAAGACCTGCCCTGCCCTTCCTCCCACTTTCGCTTGTACTGCCTTTCTCTGTGTTGCAGTCCACTTCTGTAGCAGCCATCACACAACCTCAGGCAGGCTAGTTAGCCCAGAGAAAAGAGCCTGAATTCCCGATCAATAACTTTAGTCTTGTCTACCTAATTGCTCATTGGTCAACATTGGCGCCAGACTATATGTAAGTGCTGTTCGCCTGAGTGATTGACTTTGGCTTTCTACCACATCCCGCCTAGTGTTGGGCTTACGGTATGCCCCTGTCTCTTCTCTCTTTTCTTGTGTTCTCGGCTCTCTTCACCCATGTTTGGAACAGAGAAATCCGGATCTGGTCGTCTTCTACTCGTCTTCTACTCAGCCAGCTCAGCAGGGATGAGACTGTCCACAGACTGAAACAGCGTGTGCTGCTCTGTCACCAGGCCCGTGACTCCAAGGCTGCTCAGGTAAATATCCGGGTTTAATGACGCAGAGGAAGATTAGCCAGTTGCTACTGCTCACAATTTCAGTGAGCGCCAGGAAATTAGCCAGTATTGCTTGGGGTTTTGCGAACGGCTTATTATATGATCTAATGCAGACGCACTTTATGAGTGTGGTGCAGTATGGAAAGGGCAGTATTGATTGTGCTCATTGTGAATTATGTGAATAGATAAAAGTGTGAGTGTGCATATATATTGGGCAATTATGCGCTCAGGTGCTAATGTAAAATTTCTGCTGAATAAATATGAAATATGCCTCTATCAGCATCCGACTTGTGTCCCTTGACACTAGTCATTTGAGATGATAATTAGAATAGTATGTTTGCCTTGTTCTGATGAGATAAGATATTGTGATGGTTCTCTCAGCCTCAATTTAAATGTGTATTGATCAGTGTGAGGCTCTGGAGCTCAAATCAAAACAGCAGTACAACCCATACACTTGCATATACTCTTTGTTTTTCACATTATATTTTCAAGAAATCTTGAAATCCTCAGACATGAAACATCCTTTACTATGTCGTTTAACATTAGATGCTCATTTGTATTTGTTCTTGCCCTCTTTTTCCAGTAGTAGTGTGCTAATGTCATGATTTAAATGAAGTATTGATCAGTTTAGGAGGGGAGAATAGAGAGAGAGGGAGCGATTGTGAGGGAAAGAAAGCAAGACCAGGGTTATCGGTGTGGATCGCACACAGAAAGAGAGTGCTAACGGATGAGACACGTTTTAAGCGATTCCGTGAAATGGATTTCTGCATAATTTTTATTTTTAATTCAGGAATAACCGGCAGACTCTTGTTTGACTTATTCCGAGAAGCAATAACGGACACTGAGATGAGATCAGCTCTTTGTGGAGAAAAGGCTTGGGGGAAGAAATATCTTTTCTATTCTTGTTTTTGATGGACATGGAGTATTTTCCAACCCATATGCAGATGGTTAAATAATGGTTTGTCCTGGTTCCTGTTTGGGTCTCCATCTTGTCTGGGACTCCCTCTGCATCAGTGACACTGCAGCAGCATCAGGCAGACTGGACTAAAGCCTAGGAGCTAGGTTTGTTTGTCTTCCGTTTGCTATCCCTTCCTTTCACTCAAGCTCCCTCCTCTTCCTCTCTCTCTCTCTCTGTCTCTCTCTCTCACTCTCTCTCTCTCTCCCCTCATGTCCCCTCCATGCCTTCCCCTCTTCTGATTTAGCACAGGAAGGTCGTATTAATTAGTGGCCTGTTTAATATTGTTGGCACTCTTACTGGTCAGGGAACTGTTTGTGTCCTGTTTTACAACAACAGTCTGTCTCATCATTGCTAGACATCATGCTGAAGCAGCTGTGTCTTCTGTGTGTTCCACAGCAGTATTTCCACATACTGTTACACTCAAAGAGTGTGTGTTGTCTTTTAACAGGTATTTTGTTCAGACATTTTTTGTGTAAGAGAATTTTTGTTCAGTCAGTTTTAGGCTGTTCCTTTTTGAATATTTAAGTCTACGGCAATGCAATGGCCAAGATGGAATCTTGGCCATTGCATTGTTTGTTAATTCAGTGTGTACATTTGAAATGTTTGTTTTGAAGAAGCATTACATTTAAATAAGAAAAGGCAGCTTCATCCTTTATAATCATGACACAGAATTAGTGAAGGCAGATAATAGGCCTGCCTGTGAAGGACAGGACTCTGCCTGCCTTTATTTCTGGGTATCTGCTTAGGACGATGGGGAACCATGGCGCATTTTAGCCTCAGCCATAGAATGAACAGGTTGGCTGCACAGAGAGTGTAGTCTCTGTGCACTGGATTGATTTTTCCCTTCTTCTCAGTGCCCTGCCTCCTTTGTGGTTTAGTAGCTGGACATCCTGACGCAGGGATCTCTCAGTTGCTGCCTGACCTACAGGAGAGCTAACTGGATCGTATGCAGCAAAATCAGAAGCGGCTACAGAGTCCAACTCAGCAGGCCCAGGAGCTCCAGAGTCAGGTATAGTGTTCCCTGCTAAGCCCACGTTTTTTCAATAGGCCTCAAACTCAAACCCATCATGCTTCATGCACCCATTCATATCAATGCCTTTAAAGCAGAACCACATTTTGATGAACACATTGAATAATTCTCATCCCGTTGTTGTTTCATATTGATTAAATGCAGTTTTCTGGTGCCATCTGACCTAGACTTGTGTAGCTTTAGGAGTTGCAATGGAAATTTTAGTAAATTTACAGGACTTAAAAGACACATTATTAAAAATGCAAAAATTATGGGTTTTACTTTGATTTTTAATTCATTAATGCTGAATGCAAATGTTCCACTGAAAAGATTCACTGTACCTCACAAACAGTTAGGTAAGATGTAGAATATGTCCACTACACCAGCAGTGGAGTCAACATGCATGTTGGCAGATAGTCAAATTGACAAATATATACAACCAAATTTCTGATCATGGATGACTGTGGTTTTTAACTTTCATTCATTGAGAAAAAAAAATGCTGCCTGCCACTTTCCCTAGGAGAAAAAAAGTCTGTGAGAAAAAAAACAAAAAACAATAACCAATCTGAGTCACTCACTGTGTTGTTCTGGGATGACTGTGTCACTTGTTGCTAAGCCTCTAGCAGACTCTGCTTGTGGTGTTTAATCAGAGCCTGAAGTGTTATGGTTGTACTATGAGCATTTTATAAAATGGAAAATATATGCTTGTCTTGCGCACTCCACTTAATTTCTTTGTTTCCCTACAACTTTTACAGACATTATTGACCATAATGATTCCTTACTATTTCACTCACATTTATCAACTCCTTTACTGCCTCTCATTAAAACACAAGAATAAAAGACTAAATCGTTTCTAGACTTAAAGCAGGAGTAAGTAACACATCATTCCATCAAAAAATCCATAATAACCTTTAAACGTATTGTAATTCAAGTGGTCTGACTCCAGACTCCTGCAGTCTTCTGGGCTGTGTTTTGAAGTTTTAAAAAACTATAGGGCACAACATGTTACATTGACCAATCACAACTGTTTAAGCAGAGGAGTTTCACCTGGGAGACTGGGGATTGAAGAAAGAAGGAAAAAAGTTAGCACTGACTTATTTTTAGTCAAATGAAGCACATGCCTGGGTTAATCTATCGTCAATATATTGTGTGTGTGTTAGATTTTTGGCTACTGCAAATTTAACTGTGTCCATTAGGAACTGAAATGAATGAATTACTATAGTGCACCGCCCTGCATCATATTTACTATACTGTATGAAATCTAACACTTGTTCTTTACTAATTTTGGGATGCTGATTTCAAAAATAACATCCACTTTGCTCTATCACGTCACATTATTTCACAAGTGGCAATTGTAAACATGATCCAGATGTTTTTTGCTGTATCTGTGGATGCTTCACTACATCCAAACAGCGATTTAGCTTATTTTGGTATGAAATTGGGCAACCAAGACAAGCCATGGGCACCTCATTCAGTTTGCCAGGTGTGTGTGGAAAACCTCCAAGCATGCACAAAGGGAAAGAGTTTTTGGTATTCCAGTGGTATGGAGGGAGCCACAGAATCACTTTGATGACTGCTACTTCTGTTTAGTCAATATTTCTGGATACAGTTCCAAAACTAAATCATCTATCAGTTCCCCTAACCTGCCATCAGGAATGAGACCTATACCACATTTAGATGAAATACCACCTCCCATTTTTACTGGCTTAGTTGATGAGAGAGAAGAGTCTGATGATGTTTTGTCTCCAGATGCACAACATTCTAGTGATGAGGACTTTAAAGATCCATCTTCTAGTAGCTCATCTGTCCCCCGGTTATTCACTCAGCCAGAGTTAAATGACTTAGTACGAGATTTGGATCTGCCAAATGGAAGTGGCTGAGTGGCTCCAGGAACCAAATTTTCTTTTATAGGCATCATGAGAAGGATCTTATTCCATTCTTTGAAATGGATGATGACTTTGTCTATTGTGTTGATGTTGAAGGTCTTTTGGGTGCAGTGGATTGTGAGTAGCAGATGAGTGGAGGCTATTCATTGACAGCTCAAAAGCCAGCCTAAAATGTGTCCTACTGCATAATGGCAATTACTTTGCATCCGTGCCAATTGGTCATTTTATCTAGTTAAAAGAAACCTCTGAAAATATGCATTTCTTGTGAGCACAAATGAGCACAAATGGACCATATGTAAAAAAAAAAAAAAATGGATTTGCATTCTGTGACAAAATTGTACGTGATTGAATATTTTTTTGAACTCAGCATCATTGAATTAGGTAATATCAACTATTTCCTGGAAAACAGCAGAAATTTTATTTTTTGATGCAGGGCGGTGTTGTAGTATGAATACTAATTGTCAGTATATTTATTTTCAAATTGGATTTTATTCTATTACCATTTCAAACAAATAATGCTTTCAGTCACATACAGAGGATGAGAAATATGTCAGATGTCAAAAACTTGTACTGTTTTGTATAGAGCATTTGGACTGTAATGTGCTGAGGTATAGTATCATCATCTTTTCTCTCTGTCATGTCTTCTTTAGCTGCAGGTAATGGGTGTCTGGTGCAGATGGAAGCAGAGATTGAACCACTAATGGAATGTAAGCAGCAGGAGTGAGGAGCTCAGGTCAGATCTTGAAGAATTCACCACCATACATTCTGTCCAGCACACCCCATGCACATGCTTCAGAATACATTCTCATGTGCAGGGCCACACGGACTGGGCAATATAAGAGCAAACACTCAGAAAAGGGGACTCTGATACAAGATAGTGTGTCTAGAGTGCATGCTATAAATTTATTTTGTTTCTTTTTTTATAGTTGGGTAGTTTTCCTTGCATACTTTAACCAAGGGTCTATCTATGGTTACAAAATCTGACAATACTTAGTTTCCCACCACACTAGTGAGAGTGTCTCGTGTATTTGGCATACATTTGGGTCACAGAGGTATTTGTCAAGGTTATACGAGTCTAAAAGATAAATACCGTAGGATGTTTGGAAAACCAACAGCGTTTAAAGCATGTACTGCTCTAGATTTACAAAATCTGTTCCCCCAATTTTTTTGTCATCAGTTAATTAAAACATGAGTAGGAAACACATTTTTTGTGTCACTGGACAAAAAAGAAACAATCCATAACATTTAAGCACATTGTAATTTGAGTGGTCTGAGAAGGCTGAGTTTTCAGGCTTTAGAAAATCTGGCCTTTCACAGGAGTGTTTGTCCAATCACCAGTGTTTTCAGGCCAAATCAGGTGATGAGTGTAAAGTTGTGTAAATAGTGAAAAGTGAGGATTTATGCATTTGTGTTGTTTCTTATTCTATTAATACTAAAGTTATTTTTTTTTCTCAGTATATCTCGGCAACTTAGATAGCAAAACCCCATAAATGGATACATAGGATCATCCATGGTTTCTAAATGTAAGCTTTTCATATAAATTACAGTGGTGCATGTGAGAGTTGTGTAAGGGTAAGGTTAGTGGCACCAGCATGAGCATACAGGATATATCAGTAATCAAATGCGAACAGTATAGTGGCCTGCATAATGTTTTTTTTTCTTTTGTGATGGTAAAACAATCTTTGTCTTAGTGTAAGAATCCATTTTGGGTTTTTACATTTTGAACAAGATGTTCAACATGAGGTTTTGCTGTACAATCTGCTCTCCTGCCAAACTCAAAAAATGTGAAATGTTGTAAGTGGTTTGAACAGGTGGTTACACCTGAATATATGGTCATATATAAGAGGCTCAAACTGGGGCTTGTATCTGCCTGTAATTTAACAGCATGCTGACCATGCACGGCATTGTTCTTTAGAAAACTTCGTTAGTCACTAAGTTTCCTCCTGGATATTATATATTAACCTGGAATTTTTCTCTTTCATTATGAATGCATGCAAAATTGCATTTTCAGTTTTCTGTATTAACCTGTTCCATTCATTTGCCAATTAAAACATATAGTGCTTAACAAATTTATTAGACCACCTGTCATAAAAACAAGAAAGGCCATCCGGCATCATGAAGTGCTTTAATGCAGACTCTTTTCTTTTCAGTAAGTTCTCGACATTTTACCATTTTGAACAGGAGTGAGGAATTTCAAACTGAATTCATGTTTTTATACCCAAATTTGAGCCAGCACACTGGACTTCTCTGTCAGAAACTAATCAAGCATAACATTCAATCACTAAAACAAATTTTTCTGTTCAGGAATGCAAGTAAATAACTGTAATTTGGCATCTTAATCAAAAAATAATAATGTGCTTTACTATTTTTTTTTTTTGGCTTTTTTGGAAAACGATTAATTAAAAAATTCATGGATAGCAACAATAATTATATTTTAGCATTAAAAATATATCATTTCAATTAAAAAGCTTTGTGTATATTGGTCTATTAACCATTACAGAAATATAAAAAATTATTTTGGTAATTTCATGGTCATTTAAGTCACCATTTTAGACTAATGCAGTCTGACCAAACTGGTAAAACAAACAGCTGTATTTTACATGTCTTTAGTGAATACATTGAGTAACTGCAATGCAGCCTGGAAAAAGTCAGTTTTTTCTTGAATTGAATAGTCTGTTGAACCTTTTTTAGCAGCAATACTTTCATCATTTGTTTCTTGTAGTTTATTGAGACTTGCACAATGATAAGATGGAATTTTAGACCATTACTCACTACAAAACTGTTTCAGTTACACTCATTAATATTTCTGGGATGTCTTGATTGAAGAGCCTTCTTCAGGTCATGCCATAACATCTCAGTTGGGTTAAGGTCGGGACTGAGTTGGCCATTCTAAAACACTAGTTTTTTTTCTTTTTTATCGATTCCGTTTTTGATTTTTTTTTTTTTTTTTAAATCTGCTTTATGTCTTGGTGCATCACCCAACCTCTCCCAACCTTCAGATTGTGGACTACTACCCTGACATTCTCCTGTAAAAATGTCTTGATATAGTTTTGAGTTCATTTTCCCCTCACTGCTTGTAAGGCATTGAGGGGCTAAGCTAGCAAAGCAGCCATTAAAGCATGTTGGTCTCTCCACTATGTTTAACAGGTGGCGTTTTGGTGGTGGTAGTGTGCAGTGCCCTTTTTCTTCCAAACACAGCTTTGTGTTTTCTGCCAAAAAGGTAAACCTTTTTCGTTATCCACAGAACATTATTCCAGAAGTGTTGTGGAACATCTAAGTAATCTCTTGCAAACTTGAAACACTGCAGTGTTTTTTTCTTTGTTTTTGTGTGTGTGTGTGTGTTTTACTCTGTGTTTTTCTTATAGTAGACAAATGAATAAAGACTTTACCAAGTTGTATCGATTTTGGCAGGTGTTTTGCTGTTACTCTTGTGTTCTTTCTCATGTCCACTCCTAAGGACTGGGAATCCTACAACAGTCCTGAAATCCCTCTGTTTGTAGACAGTTTGTCTCATTGTGGATTGACAAACACCCAGGTCTTTAGAAATAACTTTGTAGCCTTTTCCCGTTTCATGTAGTTCTGTAATGCTTCTTCTGAGGTACTGTGAAAGTTTTTGTGATCAGGGCATGGTCCACACTGGTTGGTGTCTTTTAAGCACTACATGTGCTTAAATGAAACCTAAACATTTATTATTGTAGGGAATTTCCCATTCATCCAAAACTTTTTTTTTCTCATTCTCTTCCATTAGAGCATCTCAGTAACTAGAACACCTGACTCCAAATAGCTTTTGGAGAATTCAAGTGATAGATTTTCACATACTATTTCTGCCTGCACTGTGAATAATTACTGTGTGTTCATTAATTGATGACTGTTTGTGTGTTAGTAGTTTTTCCAGAAAACATTTGCCTATAATTGTGACTTAGATGAAGATCCTCAGAAATCATGGTAATTACAGATAGTTCACAGATACACTATATTGCCAAAAGTATTCGCTCGTCTGCCTTCACACACATATGAACTTGAGTAACATCTCATTCTTAATCCATAGGGTTTAATATGATGTCGGCCCACCCTTTGCAGCTAGAACAGCTTCAACTCTTCTGGGAAGGCTTTCCACAAGGTTTAGGAGTGTGTTTATGGGAATTTTTGACCATTCTTCCAGAAGCGCATTTGTGAGTTCAGACACCGATGTTGGACGAGAAGGTCTGGCTCGTAGTCTCCACTCTAATTCATCTCAAAGGTGTTCTGTCGGGTTGAGGTCAGGACTCTGTGCAGGCCAGTCAAGTTCTTCTACACCAAACTCGCTCATCCATGTCTTTATGGACCTTGCTTTTTGCACTGGTGCGCAGTCATGTTGGAACAGGAAGGGGCCATCCCCAAACTGTTCCCACAAAGTTGGGAGCATGAAATTGTCCAAAATGAAGCATTAAGAGTTCCTTTCACTGGAACTAAGGGGCCGAGCCCAACTCCTGAAAAACAACCCCACACCATAATCCCCCCCTCCACCAAACTTTACACTTGGCACAATGCAGTCAGACAAGTAGCGTTCTCCTGGCAACCGCCAAACCCAGACTCGTCCATCGGATTGCCAGACGGGGAAGCGTGATTCGTCACTCCAGAGAACACGTCTCCACTCCTCTAAAGTCCAGTGGTGGCATGCTTTACACCACTGCATCCGTTTGGAGGTCTGTACCTATTCACTCTGAAGAAAGTTGGTGACCTCTGCGCACTATGTGCCTCAGCATCCGCTGACCCCGCTCTGTCATTTTACATGGCCTACCACTTTGTGGCTGAGTTGTTGTCATTCCCAGTCACTTCCACTTTGTTATAATGCCACTAAAAGTTGACGGTGGAATATTTAGTAGTGAGGAAATTTGACGACTGGACTTATTGCTGTTACGGGTTATTAGGCCCGTTAGCAAACAATAGGAGGACTCAAGTGCAGACACCACGGCAAACAGGAAGGAAAGTTAACAATGTTTATTGAAAAATCACGGCAGAGTGACTGAGAGGGATCCAGGGAGCACGGGGGAATCTGTTCCGGTCGCAGAGGGGGGAAAATCTCGCTGAGAGAGAGGAAACAGGTATTGGTCCAGCAGGCTTAACTTGGGAAACATGAAAAGTAGGATGAATTCTGAGAGAGGCAGGACGTTTCAAATGGACTGCAGTGGGGATGATGACTGACTCAACTTCATAAGGACCAATGAACCTGGGAGCTAGCTTTTTAGAGACAGACTTCAAGGGGATATCTCTGGAGGACAACCAAAC
>VUQI01022355.1:4259-21400 GCA_015106735.1 Paratilapia polleni
TTAACAATTTTAATTAATTAATTTTATCAATTTTTTTTTTTTTTTTTTTTTCATTTGTGAATAATTGTCGAAGTGAAAATAAAGAGATTTGTAAAACAGGTTTAGGTGAAAGATGCACATTTTTGTGTCTTTTTGTGTACACTGAGCTTTGAATCTATGCATCCGGCCCCCAGATTTGCTCCGACAGCCCACACTTCGAGAACCAATGGTCTATCCATCTCATATTTTTTTTCAAGAGTACATTCAAAACCAATGACCAGATAGATGTTTTTGTTTATACACACTATACAAACAATGGATGCAGCCTTTGGGTCTGAAAAGTGGAGCCAGTGTTAAACCTGTATTATTTCTAATGGCCAACAGGGGGCAAATACAACGTGACATAGTTTTATACAGCCCATGGCTGTGTTTAGGCAACATCAAAGCAAGCTAGCTTGCACCCCTCTACAATTTATTTTGTTTTGCTCAGATAATTTTGCTCTCTGTCAAATTCAAATCGCCAGGTTTCTTTGACTCATAAAATGCAGTTTTAACATTAACAGCACTTTTCTTGGTGTTTTGTTTACTCTTGACTGGGTGGCAGAATCTGCTTTTGTCAGGTAAAATGTTTGAATTGCAAGAGCTTGACTTAGATGCATATTAGAAACAAGTCATTTCATCAGTGCAGTTGAATAATTAGATCTGGTAAGCTTTCTTTAAGCAAATGAAAAATAATACACACTACCTCTGTCTGTCTGTGTGTTTCTTTCTTTGTCCGCCAACTCCTTCTACACGATCAGGAGTTGAGCAACCAAACTTGGCACATAAGTACATCTTATGCCCCTGAATGTTCTTATCTATATCAGATATTATGACATCCTCATGTTGCCTAGCAACCAATTAGCAAAGGGCTAAAATGACCTGTTTTTTGCACATATGCACATATAACACCTTATAAAAGCATTATATCATTTTAATTTCACAACAGTAACATCTAATTTATATCCCCAAAACTTCAGTTATGCATGATATATTACGACACCATCAGGTTGCCTGGCAACCACCTGGCAACCACCTAGCAATGGGCTAAAATGACTGGCAAAACTGGTAAAACATTAATTCCAAGCACCTTATTAAATCAAATACTGTAAGTTCAAAACTAGTTATAATGTCAGCCCTGCGATTAGCTTTACCAAACAAGCCACAGCTGCCTGACTTGTGTATGAGACTCGAGTCAAACACTGTTTTTCCAAACTTAATTTTAAAAATGCTTATAAGTTACTTTGGGAACAATAATTGCATTTTTGAGAAGAAATTGGCCAATGGACATTACAGCAAAGATTAATGGCATATATCATGCTGTCACAGTAAAATGACTTCTTCTTCTTCTTCTTATTGCATATTTCTACTATTGCATATTCCTATACTTTGATTTATTTATATGTTGATATATTATTATATGTTACATGTATGTTTGACTTTTACTCTCTTTTGGTAAGGTGCCCTTGAGTGCCTTGAAAGCTGTCTATAGATAAAACTATGCTAATCACCAGACATAAGTCTTTGGACTTACGTTCATGTGGTATATGTACATTAAACATTTATGTGATAGGCTACTTTTTTTGCTTGAATATCAGCTTAATGAGAGGCTTATAAAGAGATCTTTTATCAAATGTAACTGCTGCACTTAATCTTACTAAGTAAACAGAGCTAATAGATGCTGAAAAAATTAGTAGATACATATCATTGTACTTAATATTATCCACTCTACTTCAAAAACAATGTATAGCTTAGCAAAATCTAAAATCAATGGTGTTATTGTTATTGCACTTAAAAATGGAAATTAATAACCAGTGGCAAATAAGGGTTGGAAAGAGTTTGGTGAGTTGAGGTTGTTGACAGCTCCGATTTGCTACTTTTAATCAATTGTGTTGATGTTGACACAACAGCAGTATTTGAAATAATTATGTCATGTAACAAATCATATTGTATATACAATTTGTGGTTAAAATACTCTGCTACAAACTGGTCACTGTCTCTTCAAGGCCCTGCTCACATTGCTCCTACTATATTGAATTGCTCCCAGGAAGTCCTATTCTGACCCCACCATGGACCTTCTTGGGCTTCGGTCGGCAACTCCCTGCAACCTGCGGTCTCTCAGTAAAAATGTGCATTCCCTGACCGGTTGGTGAGTGGTTGCTGAAGTTTGTTGGTTGTCACTGTGAAATAAAGAGAGGGCTGCACCAAAAACCTTCTTGTGATTGTTTTGGTCACTAGCAGATTGCTGCAGTCACCTGTAGTTTGCACTGAAAACACAGACTTGTCTGCAAACACTCACCAATTAACCACTGAGTGGTAGTGAAACTTGAATAAGTGCTGGAAACAGAGAACGTTGCCTCTCAAGTAAAAGTTCTGCCTTACTGCTGAAGCCAGCATGTTTCAAAAGGTTTCAAGTTGTACAGTTTCACTACCACTTAGCGAGTAGTTGGCAAGTGTTTGCAGGCAAGTCGGCATCTTCCATGCAAACTATGGACGACCGTGGCAATCTGCCAGCAACCAAAGCAATTGCAAGGGGGGTTTAAGTGCAGTACTGTATAGCTCTTTGTGACGAATTTCACCTAGCGACAGCAAGCAACCTCCTGTACCACTCACCAACCAGCTGGGGAATACACATTTTTCCCTAGCAACTGACGGTTACTGGGGGTGGGGTGGGGGGGTCGGTCACTGACCGGACTTTAGGCCTGTGTGACTGGAGCTTTAGCAATCAATTTCACAGTGACTGACAGCAATCTCCAGCAACCACTTCCAACCCACACAAAAAAATTATACTGATTTATTGCTATACATTTGGTAATAAACCAAAGAACAGAACAAAGAAAACATTTGACCTGGTTTCTCTTAAGACATTTCAACAATGTAACTGTCAGTGAGATTATAGATAAAATCAGAAAGTTTCATTCTGTCTCTCAATGTCGTGGACCAACTGACTGACACACCCAACATTACATCTATGTATGTATCCAAACAGCATTTTCCAAATGGATTTTTGTTTTTTTTTTCTCTCTAAGACTCTGCTGCACAGTGCTACAAGCACACACATATTTATACATCTTTTCCTTGGCTGGGACAGTCATTAAGCCCTCACAGTCGCGTCCGTCAGCGAGGCCGAGACAACTCTCCTAGACGTCAATACGGGTTTGACACACCTTGGCCCACGGTGCCCTCTGAGACCCCACAACTGTCCTTTGTGTGTCAGCAGAAACAGAAGTCACTGTGTCACGCTGCTGTTCCCTCTATCCCTCCCTCCCTCCCTCTAAAGACCTCCACCTATCCCTCGCTCTGTCCAGTCCCAGGGGCAGCAGGTCAGTCCTAATTGTATGCTAATCAGGGCACTGCGCACGTCTTTCCAACTGCTGACAATCGATGGGTGACATCAAGGTATTGTAGCCAATGCAAAAGAGAGCCTTCTGAGTAAACAAGTAGGACAGGATGTGCCTGTCACTTCTGCCCATGTGGATTTCTGTATACTTTATTCACATTTTTGTAATTGCTATATTTTTCATATGTAAGATGACTGTAAAGGAAATATTTTTTTTCTGCATGAGGGGATAAAATTTAACTTGAAATGTTATCAATCCACCACCTACAAGAGAAACAGTAGATAGTTTAAGTGCCACTTTTATGAATAGACTCTTACTCATCGTTAGTGCAATGACTGTTGATGTGAGTGAATGATGCTGATGGCTCAAGGTCTCCATCCACTACCACTGTAGTGTCTATCCATTTGCTTCTGTTCTCTCACTTTCTCCCTCTGTACTCAGACACATTATAATGACACTCCGATAAATCTGTTCTGACTTCCAGTTAAACCAAAACTGGCAGCTCTAAATGAATGAAACATGGATAAGCAGAGATGACACAGAATCTGATGAATAAATCCCTCAATATGGGATGTGCGTTTGTTATGAACCACTCTGTATGGGCATATGTATTTGTGTGTGCATGTGAAAGTGAGTGTCTGTGTATGTGTTATTGCTTACATGAGAGCATGAAAGTGTTACCACACAAAAGTTTGCCGACAGTAGTACAACTTTTAATTTGAAATGTAATGACTTCAAGCATTTTACTAATTCTAACCTGTATTTTGGTGTGATGTAATTATATAATTAAGACTAATGGGAAAATGTGATGGATGAAATGAATATATGAGATGTACTAGCAAATGTAGAAAGAATATTCAGTGACTGTTAATGTAGTAGTCTAAATACAGTCATGTGAAAAAGAAAGTTTCCACAGGACTCTATGCAGTCCTGTGAAAAACTAAGTACACCTCATGATTCAATAGCTTGTAAAAACACTTTTAGCAACAATAACTTGAAGTAATGGTTTTCTGTATGATTTTATCAGTCTCTCACATCATTGTGGAGGAATTTTGGTCCACTCTTCTTTACAACGTTGCTTCAGTTCATTGATGTTTGCAGGCATTCGTTTATGCACAGCTCTCTTAAGGCCCCACCGCAGCATTTCAGTCGGGTTGAGGTCTGGACTTTGACTGGGCCATTGCAACACCTTGATTCTTTTCTTTTCAGCCATTCTGTTGTAGATTTGCTGCTGTGCTTGGGATCATTGTCCTGTTGTATGAGCCAATTTCTGCCAAGCTTTAGCTGTCAGATAGATGGCCTCACATTTGACTCTAGAATACATTGGTATACAGAGGAGTTCATGGTCAACTCAATGACTGCAAGATGCCCAGGTCTGGGGCTACAAAACAACCTCAAATCATCATCCCTCCACCACCGTGCTTGACATTTGGTATTTTACTGATATGGTGTGTTTGCTTTTTGCCAAACATCTGCACTTTGGTCTCATCTGTCCAAAGGACATTGTTCCCAAATTCTTGTGTTTGTTCAGATGCAACTTTGCAAATGTAAGCCATGCTGCCATGTTCCTTTTAGAGAGAAGAGGCTTTCTCCTGGTAACTCTTCCAAACAAGCCATACCTGTTCAGTCTTTTTCTAGTTGTGCTGTCATTAATTCAATATTTAACATGCTAACTGAGGCCTGTAGAGCCTGAGATGTAGCTTTTGTTTTTTTTTTTTGCAATTTCTCAGAACATTACACGGTCTGATCTTGGGATGTCCACTCCTAGAAAGACTGTGGCATTGTGTTCCAGACCAGCAAACTGCCAAAGACTTCTGCTTTTATAGAGGTGCTCATGCTTGCTGATGATCAGTTAATCAAGTGCATTTGATTATCAGCACCTGGCTGCTACTTACCCTCTCAGTTCTTATGGAAGCAGAAATGGTGTACTTAGTTTTTCACAGGACTGCATAGAATCCTGTGAAAACTTTCTTTTTCACATGACTGTATCTCTATAGTCTTGGACTTGATAATTCCAAAAGGCATGCTGATTAATAATTACATGGAAGCATTACAACAGCTCAGGTAACAGTTTTCCTCTTCTCTGGTTTCCTCAAATACCAAGTTTGACAAAATAAAATGAGAATATAAGTCACTGAACAACATATGGAAGTCTTTCATGATATGACATTTCTATGAGCAGGATTGCAACATTTTCAGCACCTTCCACAAATGTCACACATCGCTGTTTCAAAAGTATCATTTTATTATTTTATACCAATATGGTTAACATTTAATTAGGTTTGGGCACAAAATTAACTTTGTCATGATTAGGAAAAAAGTTACTGTTTTGCTAGAAGTTAACAAACTGACTGTGGTAGTGATTAAAAGAAAATGACTAACAAAAGAGGCCTCTTAAGAAAAGCCAAACTCTGACCCATCAAGCCAATCACAAGTAAGTTTCCCTTTTTCAAGACTGCCCACATTTCCCATTTCACTCTTATAAGCATCATATTACTGAAGGTAAAGGAGCTATAATTTCCATTTTAGAGTAACTAATGATCATACTGGGAAGTATTTCCATTTAGGGGTCCCTCTCTACTGCTAGGCTTTTATCTTTGAAGATACCCTGCCTACTTCTAGCTGGCTCTGCAGAGATACTGTATATGCTTTACACATGTCTGCAGTTGTTCTGGGTAAAATATTACTGATAATATTAATGGCCAGAACTGCAAAGATCTAAGTAAAAGGATAATCCAAAATTATCTTTTAACCTTCTCTGTGTGTCAAACCCCTCCAAAAACCTGTTTCATCTACCTCCTTTTCCTTTCTCATGAACCCACCCAGTGAAGTCTTTTACTCCCTTACCCCACCATCGTTTCCATTTCTCACACATTCCTCAGTCATTATGTTCCAAATCTCAACCTCTCATCTTTTTCTCTATTCTTTCCTCTCTTGTCATTCATCCACCTTCACCCAACCCAGCCGGTCCCATGGCTGATTCCCCTCCTCCGCCTCCCTTACCACACCTCTTTCCCTTATCCCGTCCCAGAGGCCTCACGATATCGGGGTCAGTGTAATCCCGCCATACGTAATCTCCTGCTTAATCCTTTCAATCTCCCACGATTAAACACAAAAAGATGTCCAAACATGAGCTGGAAAAATTACGGTCCATTGCGCAACAAGCTTCTCTCTGGGAGGGGAGTGGATGGTGAGAATGAGAGGAAAAGAGGAGAGAAAAGTAATGGAACAGAACAAGGTTTTGAGGGGTTAGAGCTGTAAATTAGAAGAGTGTCCTATGAAGCAAGCTCAACATCAACTTTCTTTGTTAAAACAGGATTTCTACTTCTCATAAAACGGGTTTTTTGAGAAAGAATGCCAACAGAAATTGTTCATCTTGTTTATATATTTACAGCATACAGTTTGTACTGCTGTAACTGTACTACTTTGTTTCGTAACATTGGTAATGTAGAGTTAAACACTTATTCCTGCAGCTAAGAATCTATATCACTCAAACAGAATATCATCAAGAAAGGCTTAAGGCTGGTGCTATATACAGTTCATTGTAATCCAAAGATCTGAACATAACCTTCTCCAGAGCAGGTTAAGTATGCAACATAAGCCAGGTTTAAACAGAGCCATCTTGGTGACATTGTAAACTTTAAGCTCAACAGACGTCACACTATACCCCTCCATATAGCTTTGCTAACCTGTGTGTTAACACCTTATCTCTTTGTCTCCCCAGATTTGGGGACTGTATGAGCTTGAGTATTCTTGGGGCACCAGTGGGTCTGCTAAAGTATTGGGAATAAATTTGAGGCAGCATGTCTATATTTCAGTGGAGGGGAACGGTGTGCTGTGTGGTTAACAATGCACAGATCTTCACAGTCACTCACTGGTCTTTCATCTCTCTATCCCTTTAACCCCCTCCCTGCTTAAGGAAGCAGCACATAACTCAGATCATCATGACGCTCTCTGTTCAACATCTTTATCATTCTGTGTACAAAAGACCTCTGTGTTGTAAAAACAGCAAAGTGAGAAACACAAGCAGAATGACAATCTCATCCAAACTCAAATATTGCCCTTGAAGAATTAAAGGGGTAAACTTATTTGTTGCAAGCGGTGATGAAAAAGCTCCCCAATGTGAGAGCCTTCTGTCATACCATAGGTACAAATGAGGTTATAAAGTCTGGCTGCATGAATACACACACTGTCACCCAATGGGATTTATCTACTGTCATCATGTGTGTGCTGCTGCTGAAGACGTGGCAGTGGGCCAGACCACATGTGTCCTGGAGCTGGACCCTAAAGGGAAGCCAGGGCCATGTGACGTGCTCCTGTTAGGAACGCCTGGATTCCTGGCTGACAGTAGCACAGCAGAACCAACTCGACAATGCCACTCTGGATCGATCCCGCAAGGACAAAGCAGATGCTTTCAGAGAGAGATGAAAATGGCCCTGGTGTCTGGCCCACTGGTGACTTCCCACCACACTACAGGGGAGGGAGGGTGACCTTGTTTGTCTCTGACAAAAAAAGTGAAGTGAAAGTGAATGGGATTTTATTTGTACTGCTTACAGCAATTAAAGGATAAGGTTGGTATAATTAATTTCTAATGCTCACAGATGTTGCCTCCACAGACACCCACTGTGGTCTACAAAATAGTGAAATAAATGAATATCACCTATGTTTTATATTTTGCAGTTCAATAAGGACCCTAATGCAGAAAATCAAAAGATATATTTAATAGTACTTGCTTATAAAGAAAAGAAAAAACACTGCATACACAGGCAGGATTAGTTTAGAAATGTAAAGAGTCCAAAAAAACAAAAACAATGACGAGCATTGGGAACACTGGGGATAACAGGAACATAGGAAATAAACAGGCTGTTAAACAGATGATCTGACAAAGTCAGAGGGAAAGAAGTACACACAGAGGGTTGATTACAGAATGGGACACAGGTGGGAGCAAGGCACAGGTGGAAATAATTAAGGCGGGGCAGAAAATCAGGAAATGAGGGAAAAGGGACAAGGGCAGGAAGTGAAAACCACAATAAGACGTGAGAAAACTGGCCAAAGTAAAATGGGAACTAAAAGGCAAATAGCTATACTGGCAAACATGGCAACACAGAGACGGGGAAATACAGAGGAAACTACAAGAAACACAGTACACAATACAACAAAATCAATAAATATAACAAGGACCATGACAGTGTTCCTGCAGAGACATGTTTTATTAATATGATGTATAAGGGCACTGTGAATTATTTTAAGTCAACATACTGTACAGCCACATATAAATGTCTACTTGCCTAAAAACACAATGGAGCACCCGTTTAGTATTAATCCACAGATGAAAATAGCACCCAACAAATGCACTATTTACTCATGTGGCATCATTTAGCCCCAGAATTTGGTAAAGAGTCACAGGTTTGGGAAGTGAGAAAACACAGAGCCACACCTTACTTTGGCCAGTTTTCTGTAGCCACATCTTAAGACAAAAACTCCAGCCAACCACTGTTTTTTTTATTTTCCAGAAATAACTAAACAAATGAACAGTTTCTAAACAATATTCTAAGATAAATTAATATCTAGTACAATAACACTTCAATATTGAATATTGAAATATTAACCCTGCACCTGTTGTCATTTGCCAAGTCCTTTGATTCCTTTTTGCTTTGGTTCTCTTTTCATTCCCGTCTCCTCCCCTTTTCTCTCGTAACTCCCTTGCTTCCTTGTCTGTGTCTGTCAGTGTGTCTGTCTTCGATGTCTCTCTATGATACTTCCTGTCATATTTTGTAGGCTACTTTCCTTGTGTGTGATGATGTGGTTTTACTTCCTGTCTTTGCTATTTTTTTCCCCCCACCTTCACCTGCTCTGATCCGACTGTGTTCACCTGTGTCTCATTAGTTACCTGTGTATTAAGTGTGAAAAAGTGTTTGCCCCCTTCCTGATTTCTTATTTTTTTTTGCATGTTTGTCACACTTTCAGATCATCAAACACATTTAAATATTAGACAAAGATAACACAAGTAAACACAAAATGCAGTTTTTAAATGAAGGTTTTTATAATTAAGGAATAATTAAAGACAGGAAGTAAAACCACATCATCACACCCCCTGTTAGCTGCCAGTCTGTCTGTTTTCCTTTCCTTTCCTTTCCCACCTGTCCATTCCATGTTTCTGCTTTTATTTCTTGGACTTGTTTGGTTTGAACTGGTCCTTATGAAGTCTGTCCTCTCTTGGACTTTCTGTAGGTTTGATAAGCTCTGTGTTAAATCTCTTCTCGTTCAGTAATCTGCATTTGGATTGTCATTTTGGTAAACCACAACAGTAACTTGTAATTTTAACAAGGTAAGCAATGATTAATTTGTCAGTGTGAAAAATTACAGCTCCCACTGTCACCATAAGCACAGATTTATTTTTTCCCCCCGTTATCTGTCATATTCATTAAAACTCTCTTCAAATGTCAGCTTTTCAAGACTTTGGAATACTTAAATAGAGTTGACTTGGAAACTGTCTCCATCAGAGGATGCAAAAACAAAACAACACACAAAAATGATTATATTTTTAAAAAGTTACTTATTATTTTTTGTCATGTCCATTATTGTGATTGTAGATGATATTTTCTTACATCTAGAACACAAACTGAAAAAAAGTCTCTGTTACTCTAATAATCAAAAACAAATTACTGTGAAGTTTCTTCATACAAAATAGTTTTAGTGACAGTAAATTATGCAGGTAAAAATATTAATTAAATGCATTTTTTCAATTGTACAAGGGGCTTAACCAACCTTGCGCTGGGTGAACACACACACACACACACACACACACACACACAAACTTGAACAGGCATGTAAAAATCAGTCTAATATATCCTACCATCTCTATCAGCACACTGATGCACAGCAGTCCATACTCACAAATCACTGCACAATTTGATTGTCGTGGCTTACTCTGGGCATTTGTCATAGGTTTCTTTAATGGGGAAACTTGAGCAGCGGGGGCAGATGACAAACCGTAAGACTTCCGCATCTTTTATTTCACACACTTATGTGAATCCAATACCACTGGAGCAGCACCCGCCCTTTTCCCTTCCTCTGCTCAGCACTCCATCCACTGGGAAAAGTGAGCACAAATACAGAGAGAGGACGACAGCGAAAGAAAGAGTGAGAGAAGAGTGCGTTTGCGTGTGTGTGTGTGTGTGTGTGTGTGTGTGTGTAACATCAAGACAAAGATAAAGACATGGAAAAAGGGTTAGTGGGTGCAGCAGAGAGCAGAAAAGGAGAAGCGTGGGGAGCCTGAGGAGGGAGGAGGGTGGTGGTGGTATGTGGGGGAAGGGGGGGCATGCAGGAGGAGGGAGGGAGACTTACAGTTTCTTCAGGAGACATAAAGTGAAAAAGATAGAAGTGTTTCAGATGAGAAGATGAGTTTAAAAGAGTGAAAGAGAGACTGGAGGAGTGAAGTCAGAGGAGAAATAGAAAACAGCTGGCTTAGAGGAATGCAGCGAAGAAGGAGAAAAACCCCCTCATGTGAAGGCGAACCTGCATAATTCATGTTCTGCTCCTTTTAGAAACAGCAGCTTCATCAGGACAGGGCTGCTTCACTGTAGCAATGCAGTGTGCGTGTATGTGTGTTTGTGTGAGAGAGAGCGTATGTGATGCACTAAATTCTGCTTGTAGTGGCATGTTTGTTAGCTGTGCGCGTTCCCTCATTGCTGTACTTTTTCACCGTGCTTGTGTGCATTGCATCTAAGCGCACAGATGTTCACGTGCATGTGTGTGTGTGTGTGTGTGTGTGTGTTAATCTGGGAGTGGACGTGTGCATCTTCACCTTGCTCTGCTCTTCACCCTCACTCTCCCTGACTGCACTCTACAAGGCCATTAGAGCTCTCTGAGGCCCACGGAGGCTGCTCGTCTCTGTCTGCTTTCATGTGTCAGCGAGTGGGCCCTAATGTGTGTGTGTGTGTGTTTGTTAGTGCATTTGTGTGTGCGCTCACAGCTGTGTGTCAACCCCACAAAGAGAGCACGGTAAAGTTGTACTGTAGTATGTTTTGCACGTGCCGAGTGTTATTTTATAATGAGAATATGGAAGTTTTTCTGTTTGTGTTTGAGAAATATCAATGCACAGGTGTGAGCGTGTGAGAAGCATACAGTGTGAAACCCTGTGTGTGAGTGTCTACTCAGGCAGCAGCCTGTGCATACAGTGTGTACAGCTGCAAACCAGTCTCGGTAGGGTTGCGAAGGGGGCTCAGCAGGCAGTGCTGGTCTGATCAAAAGATCCCTGGGTCTCTGAAATACACAACTCAGGCTTTACCACTGTTGACTGCTAGATTAGCATGCTGAGAAGAAACATCACCGTACAAATAGATGGATAAAAAACATTCTTAAGAAGAAGTCAGCGCTCCCACCCACTCTCCTCACAACCAATATGTTAAAATGTGACAATGTTGTTACTGCTCTGCACAAAGAAACAAAAGGGAGAGCAGAGGGAGAGCAAAAGAGACATCTTTTCTTTTGAAAAGAACAATGTATTAGTCACAGCAGTTATCTCAGATATAGAACAAATGTCATCATAGGGAATAATGGACAAATCTTTCTAATAAATATGTTTGTGCTGTAAATTAATTATAGTCACAGAGTCGCAAAAAGTTCTTCAATGCTTTACCCTTAGAAGAAGCAAATGATAAAACCTATGACCTGTTAATAATAACTTGCAGTTGTAGCAAGCTATCAGTAAGCTACCCTCCTTCCAGGGGGTAATTATTATGATCAGGGTTCTCCATGAGCCATATTAGAGACATGTTCAGGACAGGTTCAGCTTGTGTAGCTTTGATTTTGTCTTTTTTAAAGTCATACATATCAATACATATCAATATGTAATATGTCATACTTTGAAGAGAATGCTAAAAAGACTTCAATTATACTGTATATACCAGCCAAAATTTGATATATAAATCATTAACACAATTTGCATCATCCATCCATCCTTTTTCTTAACCACTTATCCAATTCAGAGGAATTTGGGAGCCTATCCCAGCTCTCACAGATAAAGAGGCAAGGCATACCCTGGACAGGTCACCAGTCTATTGCAAGGAAGATTTGTATCAAATGATGTTAATGTTACATTAAGTCATCTCCATTTCTATAATCCCTTTCTCTGTTTTTACTTACCAAATAAAGGAAACTTTTGTATTATAAGCACAAAAGGTGTTTAAGATAGGACAGGTTGACATTTTTTCCATCAGTTGTAAAGTACAGTACTCACTAGGGGTGTGATTAGGGGTTAAAGTTAGATTTGACAGGTGGGGGAGCCTTAAGTTCCAGAGGGCTGCAGTGAAGGGAAAAGACTTACTTAGAAATAAGTCCCATAATAATTTCTATTGTGAGCTCCAGTAATTTTGTTTTCTTGGTGTACAGGCTGTGATCAGCAGACCTGTACACACAGGTCTCATTAAATCTCATTAAAAAAAGGTTTGCTGACTTATAGCCCAACTGTTAATGATTATTTTTGGGCTAAGTAAAGGCCATAACTTTCCCTACCAGATTTAGCCTAGAAAACAACATTCATAGATGTCTGGTGCTTGGATGGTAGTGTTAGCTGAACTCAAAAAAATGCACCTTTTTCAAAGAACATGGATTGTGTAGATTTAGTTACACATCTTTTACACTAGAATTGCATCAGAAAGAAATTTCTCCAGAGCTATAATGAAAGAACAAACAACTGCAGCAACCAATACATCAGACATATCAACCTACCGTGGATATGGGGGCTGTTTTGGAAGAAACAGAAAAAGTATGAACCTGTTCTTTAGTTTTGATTACACAGTCATACCAAGTGCCTGCAAATATCCCACTGCCCAGCAAGAAACTCCAATCAAATATTAGTGTGATTAAATTTTCTTTTTAAAATGCTGCCTGTCGGCATAGCCATGTGCTAAAGCTTACTCCAGGGTTTTAAATATGTATTTTGAAGGTTGTTTGGGTTTTAATGTTATTCAACAGGGTGACTTGATTAGAGAAGTGTTTGTTGGATCCCTTCCTATTACTCTGGATTATGGCTCGACCAAATGCTTTCATTAGGCTGGACCTTTTGAGTTTTGATCTGAACATGGATTATAGGATATTTACCACTTTTGTCCTCTGACCTGTGTCACATCCCCACCTGCTTTCATGCTAGACTGAGTGCAATGGGGGAGGGGGTCATGGGAGAACACAGGAAGGCCTCACTCAGAGTGAGTATGCAACGCCCATAAAAATCAACTTAGATCCACCACTAAACAAGCAGCTTTTTGATTCTCACTAATTATGAAATGGTTAAACATTCTATGCGTGTTTCTCTCCTGCGCTTAAGTTAAGCCTCCGTACAACCGCAGTCTTCCTCCGGCCCTCAGATGAGGTTCGTCAATTAGAGCACAGGCCAAAGCGCGGCATGTTAATTCGCAGTAAAATATTCCTCCTCCAGCGCTAATTAGGTGCTAGCTGTGGTCGAGGAGCGCCGTACACCAAGCAAGAGCAGCCTGTGCAGCATAGCAGTCCCCCAGTATCGTTTGGCTGACCAAAGCAGCCACGATAACAGGGAATTATTTTAATTAACTGGTGCCGCCTTCTGCAGCTAATGAGCCTAGTTAAAACGAATCCGACATCTTGCTGCAGCATGCACGTTCTTGAATCTAGAACCATGGATCATATACTCAAAAAGGAAAATGTGTGGATACATAAATTACAAGGTGAATACTTAAGAAACAGTGCATGCCTAGATAAGCAAGTACTTTGAGTACTGTGTGCAAAACTGGCACATTGGGACCGACACATAGAAAGCATCAGAGAAAGTCAAACTTTTGATGTGCATGTGCGCACTATATGTAGGTATGTGTGACCATGACATGCAGGTGGATAGAGTGTACTGAAAAGGAGACAATGGTCTTTTGCTTATACTCCACATACAGACACCAGAATGATGAATTTCTAGCATGAATGTAGGAGAAGGACACTTTTTTCTTCCGACTGAGTCAGAGTGAGAAAAGAGGAGGCTTTGAAACTGTGCCCAGTCTCCTGTACAGAGCAGCAGAGGAGGGAAAAAAAAAAAAGTTGGCCCTCAACGCGGTTATTACTCTTCAGTTGTGTAACAGCGACATTTGCCCCAGTCTGGAGCACATTCATCTCTACCTCCAAACCACCTGCATTCTCAGAGCTGCTGGCTATCGCATCTTCACCCAAAAGAAAAAAAAAAGAACCTTAGTCACACGTTGTATTACCTACATCTACTACATATGAATGGGGTGGGAAGTGTAGCACAGTAGGCCTAGACACAGATGTTAGCTGACCTTCTGATTTGGTGAGAGCAGAAACTTGCAGTATCTCACTATGACAATGTGTTATATGTGTGCCTAGTAAGGGGACAGTGCATGCCCACTTGCTTTGTTGCTTTGTAATTCAGTATGTCTGGGGAGGCCTCTGTATTCTGGGAGCTGACACAGGAGATTAGGGTGGTGTTACGCTGATGAGGTAATCGTCATCAGGACCTGAGTGCAGTGAACTAACAGCTCTGAGGCGACCTGCGCCACCCACATGTCCACTCGAGCACACTGCAGATGTCCGACCTCAAATCAGCAACACTGGCCTCTTAGTGAAACGCTGTTGTTAGTGTAGAGGCTCTCATTACCTTTACTTAGGAGCTGAACTTTAAATTAGTCAGCATGGCATATTCATTAGCTTGCCCGAATTTACCTCCTCTAACCCACTAAAGCGCAATACCACACTTCATCTCCACATCACACATCTTACCATCATACTTAGCCTCTCATCTAAAACCAAAGCGGCTGCAGCAGTCAAGGTCATTTGATGAGAGCTAGAGGTGTATGTGATGTGAATTCACTCGCTGGATTGATTCCTCCCGTACGTCCTAATGATCAAACCCTGGTGGATTTAGAGGATAGTCAGGCCCCTTAATGAGAGTGCGGAGGATACCGGTGTACAGGGAAATGAGATACTGTAAGGTACACAGTGTTACAGTAGAGAGTGCCAAATAAGAGGCTCTTTCATGGTGTGAACTGCTGATCATGTTTGGAGTGAGAGAGGAATAGCCCACCCTGTCTTATTAAAATAAAACTGACAAGCTTGAAGTTGAATTTCAAGAGGATCTTACAGCTTCCTGTTTTTCAGACACTGTATGTGATGAGTAAGCATTTTCAGTATTAAGTAGTAGTCATTCAAAATACCTACAGAATACTACTGCTACTGTACTTCAGTAAGTTCATCAGGTTCATTATGCTAGAAAATAATATTTTCCAGGTTTTGAGATTACTGTCTTTAGTATTTTTGCTGCCCACACAATAAAACTGAGGGTTAATGTAATTTAATTTGTAGTGGTAGAATTATTTGAAAAATTGCAGTAACATCCCTTTCTAAATATAAAGTTCTGGTAATTTTGGATAATGCAAATTTCTTAATTACTTTATTTTCTGAAGGACAAAGTAGCTAAATGCTAACTGTGAGGTCTTCTGATTATCATTATCATCAATTATTTGCTTAGAGACCTTTAAAGAAGATACGTTGATGTATTTTTGCAGGTTATAAACTTGTTAACCTACAGAAATCATCTGAGGGATATTTAGAGGCCTGAGTGGTTGAAAAGAGCCTGTATTTAATATGGAAAAAGTAGAAGTTGAAGCCCACATACCTATCTTACGACCTGTCAGGTGGCTCAGACTCACATCTTGGGAACTATCTAGATCTAAATTATCTTGGTAAGTAACAAAATATTGTTTTGAGAGGTCCAAGCAGCATCGGCTGCTTTCATTGGATTTTTATTAAAATCTGACGGTTTTCTGGAAACTAAATGACACTTCAGTTGAACTGAAATTGAATCACTCACTAAACAACGTTTTCTTATCCTGGAATGTCCAATACTTTTGTCAGACAATACCTACATCTCACCACTACACAAGCTGTTTAACTCGTTAAGGTTTAGGCACTAAAAGGTGCTTGTGTAGGGCTGGAACAGATTGTTGTTTGGGTTAAAATCTGTCCTTTCACAACGGTAACCCTGCACAATGAAAAATGACAAGTTGAGAGTGACCCAGTCTCACTGAAGCCGTAACTGCTGCCAAAGGACACCTTGTGTG
Source organism: Paratilapia polleni (assembly GCA_015106735.1). Taxonomy (NCBI): domain Eukaryota; kingdom Metazoa; phylum Chordata; class Actinopteri; order Cichliformes; family Cichlidae; genus Paratilapia; species Paratilapia polleni. Next base: position 20,719 of record VUQI01022355.1, read on the forward strand.
TAACTGAGATACACCAGCAGCTTTGACATCACCGCATTATTTGACACTTCAGGAATGAGTAAATCAGAATAAGCTACATGAACAATACATCCCATAATTACATGAGTAATATGAGATAGGCCACGCCTTTTTCACATACAGTGGATATAAAAAGTGTACACACCCCTCTTAAAATGCCAGGTTTTTGTGATGTTAAAAAATGAGGCTGCATAAAATGATTTCAAAACTTTTCCCATCTTTAATGTGACCTATAACCTGTACAATTCAATTGAAAAACAAAGAAATCTGTGCTCCAAAATTATCAGTTTCTCTGATTTTACCATTTATAGGTATATGTTTGAGTAAAATGAACATTTTTGTTTTATTCTATAAACTACTGACAACATAACTCCCAAATTCCAAATACAAATATTTTCATTTAGAGCATTTATTTGCAGAAAATGAAAAATGGTCAAAATACCAAAAAAGCTCCTCAAATAATGCAAAAAAAAACAAGTTCATATTCATTTTTAAACAACACATTACTAATGTTTTAACTTAGGAAGTGTTCAGAAATCAATATTTGGTGGAATAACCCTGATTTACAATCACAGCTTTCATGCGTCTTGGCATGCTCTCCACCAGTCTTTCACATTGCTGTTGGGTGACTTTATGCCATTCCTGGTGCAAGAATTCAAGCAGC
>VUQI01022362.1:10544-39032 GCA_015106735.1 Paratilapia polleni
CTGATCTATAATAAATGCTTTAAATACTTAACATTCCCATTTATCATCATGTATCGCTATTAACATTTTGAAAAATAATGGTATTACTATTATTATGACTGATGATATTTTTCTTCCAAATATGGTCTTATTCACCTGAGAATTGGGAACTAACACGCAGCAATGAGTTTGTTTGTGATTGAGTGCAAATAATTAATTAGCCTTTGCAGTGGTGGTCTTTGAGTAGTGCACAGGCTGCATCATCTTAAGTTGAGGATACACTGTGCCATTTTGGGCTGCCCAAGATGAAACTGTGATGATATCTTTGGTCATAAGTCTGAAATGGTGGTGCTATGTTGCAGAGAGAGAGAGAGGTTCAAAAATGCAACTGTCAGAAAATTTGAATGACCTGCTGCTATGACCCACATCTGCTAATCAATCAAAAGGCATACAGCGTGAAAAGAGGCAATGATCAATGCAACATTGGCGACATTGTGAATAAAGGGAAACAAACCCAAAGTGAAAAAAACTGAAGTGCAAAGCAAAATGGTTGGGATTGAAGCAAAGAAAGCTGTGTGTCGTGTATATAAATCAAAGTACTTGAGAGGGTACCTGCTTTCATGTCTGTTTATTGTTTTGGTCTTTGTCTACAACATTTTATTTGTATTCACTCAAATAAAGTTCAAATTAAAAATTATTTTTGTAAATTCTGATGCTGGGCTCCATTTTATGTTGCGTCCCAGCTTGTGGGAAACAAATTTCTTCAGTGATGAGTCCCGATTTAAGTTACGACCTGGCTAGTGTGTCGCAACATGGAGACTGACACAAAAGCACACATAAAAGAAGCTTGTTTACCTCACACAGACTCTTGCATCACTAAAAAGGCCACTAGTGGTGTTAAGGAGAAAGTATTCGGAGACAGACTAAATCACTGTGTACACGCTGCAGGCTACAAACCCCAGCTTTACCTGCGGTACCGCTGTATCCTCCTACGTGGACTTTGTAGCGGGTCCGAGGTTCACCGACTGAGAACTTGTCATACTGAGCATAGGCCGTCTCTCCCTTATCTCTCAGGTCCACGCGCAGCTCGTACTGACCGCTGGCTGTGATCTTATGCAGGTTGGACAGACCTGAATGAAAGAGGAGACATCTTAGCTAAATAATGGCTTTCAAAATATCCTATTACCACTTTAAAAATAACATTATTCGACTTGAATAATAAGAATATTTAGCATTTAAATGACTAAATGGAAAGCGTTAAGGTGTATTTACTTTTTTCTGTTCAATATGTTTAACCTTCAAGTGACCAAGTGGAATCATTTATGACCCCAGTGATATATTTATATATGCGTCGCTGTGATGTTTTTAATCAATATTTTTGAAACAGAAGCACTGAAGTAACAAAGGATTAAAAAACAGCCTGACTGTGATGACTTCATTGGAATTTATTGTTGATCAAACTATTAAGGCGTCACCAAATCATGTATTTCTTACATGATTTGGTTAAAATGATACAGTGTACTGTAATACATAATTCACTCAAGTTTTAAAATGTTTTATGCTCTACAGAATACTGTAATTCTCCTCTGAAACTAAATAAAGTAAACACATCTGACTTTATAATCTTAAATAGACCATATCAGCAGTGGATGACACAGAAAACACTGCATGTTATCCTTTTGTTATGAAGCACCTTGAAGACTGGGTGAAAATATTGATATATAAGGACTGTACATACATTTCCAACTATTATTATATTTGTTTGTTGTGTAGGTGTTTGAGTTACCAGAGTGTGATGGTAACTCAATTTCTTCAAAAAGGTGCCTAATAAAATATCTACAGAGCACTTAGGTGGGATTTATGCTTCTATCTATGCTGTAGGTATGCTGTAAACCTACGCTGCAACCTACACTGTGGATTGGTCCATTCAGTACCGTCTTTTCCCCCTACTGTTTTTTTTTTAATCAGCTGGAAGAGAGTGGATCAACTTGAAGGGCGAATCCCTCCCACTAACTAGCCTTTTGGCACACGAGCACAAGCATAAATGCTGGCAAAGGCGTCGACCATTCGCATTGACTACGTTGTAGGCTCTATGTAGATTTACCACTGTAGTATAAATCACGTTACTCTCATTGTCTTCCTGCTGCTCTCTCGCTCTCTGAGGTACAGCTGCACACACAGTGTAAGAGAAAAAAAACTGAGAAACATTCTGTGGTTTCTAAATTTCTCTCAGTGATCATTTAACATGTAAATAGAGCCCAAATCACAGCACAGCCATTATGCTTAATTTATGTGTGTGGTGATTTTGTCAGACAGTGTCATTTTGTTTATCTCAGCTTTCTCACCTCTCATTCACAGCAGTGATTAATCATGCTTCATTTCACCTTATTGTTGTCAAGTTGCCATGGTCCCAGGGTTTTGTGTGGTTTTTGAGTTTTGGATTCCTGATTTCATTCCTTAATTCTAGTCATGTTGAGCTTCCTGGTTCCTGTTTGGATATCACTGCTGTTTTAGTGTTGTTATAGTTTTTGATTCTTGTGTGTGTCAGTTTTTGGGTTCCTATTTTGACTTTACAGTTATTCTAGTAATATATTTCAGTTTTGGTGATACTATTGTATTTTGGTTCTTGTATTAATTTTATTATTATGATAGTCTCCCAAGTGTCTCCCAGTCTGTGTGCCTTCTGTAAATCCTTGTCCCCGACTTCTTGTTTAGTGTTAGTTATCGTTTGGTCATTTCCTGTTTTATTTTGAAGGCTAGTTTTCTGTGGTGTCTCATTCCCTTTTTACCTTCTGCCTTTTCCCTCCTCTGTGATTGCCTGTTCCTCCCTGATTATTTTCACCTCCCCATAATTGTTTCCTCCTGTGCTCTGCCTTCACCTGTGTCTTGTTACCTAATTAGTCTTCTTTCTCTGCCTTTGTCAGATCCTACTGTTAAGTCCTGCAATTTATTTTCTGTGTGTAATCCCATTTCTCTGTTTCTGCTGAATTTTCTGTCTTGTTTGTTTATTTGAATCAAGTATCCTGCGTTTGGTGGCTCTCCACACCATCACCATTCATGACAAATTTTAGCAACTTTTTCATTCGATTGAGTGACTTGTCATAACTCCTTTAGTGAGATTTTATTTTTCAAATAAGATGAAAAATCCACGGTGCTCTTGCTGTAGCTGAGACTGAGGCACACATCCTGTACTGTTCATAGAGCTGCAGAACCCAAACAGATTTTGTGCACTTTACTTACATTACTTTCTCTGAAAGTAATGCTAGAAATTACCCAGCCAGAATTCATCGTTCATGTCTCCAAAGCCGCCTGTGTAATTCTTCCAGTTGCGGAAGAACTCCAGTTTGCCACTCTGACGTCGGAGGAAAACCTACAGAGAGGGGAGGGGGAAAAAAAACAAAACAATAGATGACTGATGTCATATCCTTTTAAGCTTTATATGGCTTTTCAAAACAAAATGATCAATATTGTCTGTAGATTCTCTGAGAACTCAACTGATTTCAAAGCTGTGTTTATTTTTCCATTCACATGAATTTAACATTGACATAATTTTGTTGTTGTTGTTAAGGCAAACCATAGATGGTATAAAACAGGGACATAGCTTCTGGATTGGAAAACGCAACCAGTGTGGAAGTGCCTTAAACCTAAATTCTATCTGAAGGCCACCAGATGGCGACAGCTGTGGTTGCAAAAAGACTTCTGATACTATAGAAGTCTATGGGAAAATAGTTCTCTGTGTTGACCTCTGTAAACACTTTCCTGATCATTTTAGGGGCTCAGTCACTCATTTTGGGTCATACTGAATAATAAATTAAGTCGGTTTTGTAAAAATCTTGTCATACTATCTTTCAAAATGGAGGATTATCTGCTATATGAAACTGCATGTTCAGTGGCTAATGAGCTGTCAGTCACAAGTCATTAGCCAATGAGCGTGTGGTTTCACAGTCAGACCTACCCTTCCTCGCCTTTTGTCTTTTACATAAGTTTTACATGTCAGCAAATAAATTCAGGTCAGCCAGTGACTTACGATCCATCCGCCTCCATCAGTGCTCATGTCACAGTAGACTTGCAGGGGCTGGTTCTCATCTCCACCCAGGTAGATGGTGTGCAGGCCTGATGAGGTGTCTCCATTCAACAGGGCCTGGGAGCAGTCCCTGGGGTGTCGGTACAGCACACCAGCTACATTCACACGCACAAACACAAAAGTAGAACAGATACTGTAACTGGTCTTGATTTGTTTTTGTTGATGTATCTATGTTAATCTTTCTAGTGGGTTTCACTGCTGACCAGTTACCCTGAAACAAACCTACTATCAGGGTGGTAAGACTTTATCTTTCATGAGAATAAATAGGATTTAATCATCCTAGAATTTCCTGTTTACAAAGCCAGAACACTGCAAAAAGGTTCTTTATACTCTTGTTTCACAAAGCCACAGCTTAACATTTACATAGTCTTGCTTTACAGTTAATCTAGTGTCAAACTCATTTGAGAACCCTAAATATTGCCCAATTTGATATCATGTGGCCTGGACCAGCAAGTATGCATAATTAACCTCTTAAAAAATACCTCTCTAATTACTTCCCCTTCTTCTAAAGAAGAATAAGTTCTGTCAAGCAGAACAGCATCTTACTCTAAACCAGATTCAATTGAGTCAGGCTTGTTAAATATAAAACATTACATCTTATTTGTATTTTTTCCTGTATAATACATGGAAATGAAAGCACATTCTGAAAACATTCACATTTAATGAACCATCTATTTGCAGAAAAGAAAAACTACATGTCTTAATTTTTCCACACTGAGCCAGTCTTTCTTTACACACACTGCTGTCCTAACTATAAAAAATGGGTTGGCATGGCTCCTTGTGTGTGTCATGGCAGGCCAAGGCTTATGCCTTTGTCAGTAGGAAAGCTGTACAACAGTTTCAAATGCTGACCTCTGGCTTGCATGAAATGAACACTTCAGAAACACTCTTATCATACAGACAGAAAAGTTCAACAGTTATTCCCTCCTTCTTTACAATTTTTACACTCTGTAAAGCCATCCTGCAGACTGGATCTGACCCTTTGTTGGGCTGATTTTTTTTTTGCCCACAGGCCATGTATATTTGACACCCCCGATTTAGTGGCTTAATTCAGTATTTATAAAACTGAATGAAAATAGGCTATATATTCCATTTACCCTTGTCCTGCATTACTGATAGCACTAAAAATAGACTTTGTGGTGGGGTGAAACCTGTCTAGTATGTGTATGAGTCTACTCACTTGTGGTGAAGATGGTAGTGATCACTCTGCTTCTCTTGGGTCCAGCGAGGGCCTGCAGCCTGACTGAATATTCAGTGGAGGCTTTGAGCTGAGCCATGTTGTATGACACTGCAGTAGGACTCAGGACCACCTCCTGAAGGATGAAACACAAATTCCCGAACAAGTTAACATACTTAACATACAACTCATCATTTGGATAAGCATTGACCTTCAGAGGTCAGTATCAGTGGAGTCTTGTTGTTTACTGACCCGGACGGTGTGGTCTGCAGACTCGAAGCTGAGCATGTACCCGGTGATGTCAGCGCGAGGAGGCTTCCACGTCAGCATGGCGTTCTCTGTCTGGATGTTACTGGCTGCCAAGTCCTGAGGGGCATCCACATCTGAAGAAATGCAAACTTTGGTTTACATATTTCTACATAACATCACTGCAGTCATGATGCTTTCTCTGCAGTGCCTGCATGTGTGAAAACACTGGCATCATCTACAGCTTGTTTACCTGTCACACAAGGAGCTCATGAACCAAAACTAGAAGCTCTCTAACTCATTTCAACATCTTATAAGCTACAAAAAAAAAAATCAGCTGGATGGTTAGAATAAGCTGTTTGTTATGTATAAAAGCATCTTCCAACTCATCTTTTATCTACTAAAATGAATATCAACAATGGTTTGTGGAAAACACAAAATGCAAAAGGTCAGTGAATACAAGTGCATTTGAATATCTTCTACAATAAGTCTGGGATGTTAAATGAGAACTTACTTGGCATTTAACAGAGGCTGGTAAAATTAGGCAGTCAAAGGAGCAACTTGAAACAAACCCTAGTACAGCAGCACTGCTGGGTTCTTATGAAGTAGTGATCTCAGATTTTACATACATACAGCTGCAGTTACAATGAAGAAGTTTGACTGTTTGATTTCTACTGACTTTTCCTGTTTGTACTTTGACTATAGTTTAGCAAATAATTCAAATGTCAGCGAAGAAAGAGACCTGTGGTAAACTCCGTTGTAGTGGCCGCGCTCTTGGCCAAGTCCCTCACAGCATAGACCTTCACAGTGTAGTGTGTGGCCGGCACCAGAGAGCTCATCTCAAACTCCACCACATTTCCTGATACACGCTCCATCACTGGAGCCACTGGCAGGCACAAACACAGGAAGGCAAATTTGAGGGATAATCACCAGTAGAAGAAGTATTCAGCCTTTACTAGAGTATTTCATTCTTATAGAAGTGTAAACACCAATATCATAACGTGTAAGTATTCCATTAAATGCACAAGTCATGCATTTCTGTGTGTATACAAATGAAAGTACAAATATGTTATCAGCTAAGTGTACTTTGCAGAAAAGTAGTCCTTGTGACTGATACGTTATTGTAATTGACATTAGTGTAAAAGCTGATGTTACTTTGGTCCAGAGGTTATTGGCCTATAGGAAAAATCCTATAGGTTAATAGGATCTTCAGAATATTTTCATAAAACACCTTTAAACTGTCATCACAAGTTTTTTGTGTTAAACATTCATTTTAAAAGCAGCTACAGCTGCCAAGTAAAAGTAGTAGAGGAAAAGTATAATACTTCCCTTGAAAACATAATGGGCTGGAAGTATAGTAAGCAGAAAATAGAAATACTCTAGTAATATACCTCAGAATGATAAGCACAATACTTGAGTAAAAGTACTGAGTCACAGGTAAAAGCATGCTTAAATAAAAGGCAACAAACTTGTTTTAGATTTATGTGTCAGATGTTACTTTTAATTTAAAACTGAACATTGGTATTGGTCATGTTGTCTTACTCAGATGAGTTTGCGTCCTTGCTTTAGAAAAAATGAGAAGACTGAGTTTTCTTAGAAAATTTGAACTACGTCTTTGCTCTTAAAAGGTATCAAAATGATCATTTTTCAGCATGCATCATGATTCAGAAATAGATGGCAACAGGGGATCAATTTAAAAAAAGTCTTTTAATTAAATGGTTTTCCTGTACAAAATGCCTTTCTATTATACTTATCTGTGCTAAGTTGTATACACACATGGGTACTTACCCGAATCTGCACTGTAGGTGATGACATAGCCGTCCACAGTAGCAATGGCGGGCTGCCAGAGCAGCAAAGCTTCACTGTCTGTAATGTTGACTGCGGTCAGACCACGTGGTTTATCCAGAGCTGTGACACAAACACACACACACACACACACACACACACACACACACACACACACACACACACACACACAGACAACTTAAATTAACAGTTTTAGCTGACCAAACTGGCATACAAAAACGAGAGAGGTAGCTACACTAACAGATATATCTTAAATCTTAACTTTATTTTTTTAACCATAAAACCCCATATAGATACTTTGTTGATATACAGTAAGTATTTGATTTCAAGGTGCTGAACCAGAAGCTGCTAATCTGTTACACTAGTCTATTTAGCATTTAACATCAGTACTTTGTGTCATATTACTTAACTTTTTTCTCCACTATAATTTAAGTGTTTTATGTAGTAGAAAAAAATTAAATTTTGATACATTGGGCCATCAAAACTGTATTGGAACTGTAAAGGAACTTTTTCTGATTGCTTTTAGCAAAATGTGAGTAAAACATTCAGAAAACAAGAGGCAGCTTTTATCAGTGGGTATGTTGAGATGTTTTTGAATGTGTGACATAAAGTCATAACAGTTGTTTCTTCACGTTCCATTTATAGTTTTGGTTAATTTTGGAAGGTTTTAAACTACTTTTACACACAGGAATTTACAATAAGTACCTTTAAAGCAAACTGTGGCTTAATCAGCCTAGCTTTGGATTAGACTAACATTAACGTTAACTATCCAAAGTACAATGACTGCACTTTTATTTCCTAATCCTTATGAAAATTTGAGGGTTTTTTTGCCTTAACATTGCACGTTTTATGGTATAACTATTTGTATGGCACAATAACAAGTTAAAACATCATATCATGGTCATAACTTCGTTTTGATCAAATGTCTAGTTAAATATTTTTTGGCCAGCATAATCACATCTTCTGACCTGCTCTGCCTTTGTGCTACATGTACAATCGGTGTGGTTTCTTATGGTTGCTAAGGACTTTAGGGATTGTAAACAGAAGCTATAAAAGCAAAATTTTTACAGTATAGCAAAAAACTGACAAAAACAGACAAAATATACATTTTGGTATCTATCCTTCAGATAATGAATGTGTGTATTATAACGTATGTTACCTGTGGTGACGCTGTCAGATCCAGGTTCACTCTCCCTCTGACCTTTCACGGCGATGACGGTAACCTTGTACGTGACCCCGGGGGTCAGGTTGGGCAGCACAGTCTGAGACGCAGAGCCATCCACTGACAGCATCTTGGCGTTACCTGGGAGTTAATAACTCACGTCATTTCAGTAAATTAATATATTACAGCTTAGCTGACGTAATGAAGTACTTGTTTTTCCTCAGAGAAGAATCTTCATTCATATAGAATCTCAATTATTTTATCTCTTCATGGTAGATTTCCACACTGATAAATGTTTTAATCATTTCTGTGATACTCATACACATTACACATGCAATCTGTTATTCAAATGTTGTTTTTCCAAGTCATTTTGCAGCTCTGTCTCTGTATTGCATATCACAGTTGCTTCAAGTCCAGTCAGTGAACATGTAAGGTGCCAGATAACACTCCTATTAGTTCAAAGATGATTTTCTGAGGGCATTTAAATCTTATATTTATAATGTCTCTTTGTGTTGGACTGGCCCCCTGTCCAGTGTGTACTCTTTATTGACCGTGAATTGGATTAAAAAAAAAACCTGGTAGGTGGATGGATGTTTTTATTTACACATATAGTTTATGTCAGAATTTTCCTCAGATGCTGAGAGTGTTGTAATCTTAGTCAATTACTGAGTCTTGAATGGTAAATGCATGATGCATCAGCACAGTGTAACTAATTTGCAAATAATTCACTCTTTGTCATGCAAAAAGGGAGGTCTGCAATATATAAAATCTTCATTACAATGAATGATTCTCAGTGGGTTTCATTTTATCTAGTCTTTCATTTAGAAGACATCCCTATCAGTAGCCAGCAGGGGGCAGCATCAGTCTATCTCTGGACAAAAGAGATACGATTGAAGATTAAACTGATGAATGGAAGAGCAATTATAGAGCAGTGAGAATGTCCATGCTGACTATAAAGTCATGCATATCTACTGTTGTTTCATAGTCTAAAACCTATTGCAATCAATGTTAAAATCAGTTTTTCCTAATCCAAGCATGGATGTAGCTAAGGGTAAAACTATCAGAGCTCTGCTGTGTATGACTTTGGAGGATTTCCTTAATAAAGCACATCAATCCATATCTAGATGTTCCCTGTTTTACCACACTCAGAAAAATACTGACCTCCATAGGTAGGCACATAAGTGACCCGGTAGTTGTCCACCCGAGCTCTTGGAGTCACCCAGTGAACGGTTGCAGATGTGTCAGTGACATCAGAGAAGCGAATGCCCTTGGGTGAGCCCAGGTCTGGCACAGGCAAGACAGAAACAGCAGGTGGAGACAAATGCAGACAAAACAGAGGAATAAGTCAATATATGTACTGCCTTTTTTTAGAATTCTTAGTGAGCACCATATAGAAGCAGACATCAATCAATGCACAGTATCGGCATGTTCTAGTGAGCAGTTCCTCCTACAGAACGAAGGAGCAGAGATGAAAAATACACATACAGACACTGTAGCCAGGGCAGATCCACCACTGAAAGGCTCTCGTTTCAGAGCAGAGTAAAAGCAAGAAAGCGTAAGAGAGAGTGAAGTCTAGAGACAAAGGGGGCCTGGGGAGGCCCCGCTCACACAGAAAGAACTGTCCCCAGTTAAGAGTGAGCTGTGGTATCTTACGTGACAGACCTGAGGAGATTAACTTGCTCCCATTTCATGGCAATACAAAAGTGAAACATGCGCCACACAACCCAAGAGTAAACCCTTACCCTCAGGGAGGATGATGGGGGACACAGGCATAGACAGCATTTTTATGTGACATGGACAACCACCACCCTCTTCACATAGAGACTCACACATGTGACACATGACTGACACATGTCACCAAAGACAACATTTGGGAGGACATTCAGACAAGGATGAAATATCAAAAGGAGTAAAGAGCTGAGTAAATGCCCTGAGTGGGGCAAGACTGAAAATATACAGTTTGAATGGCCGATGTACTTATGTGCACATATTCTGCATCTTTACACTGGATCATTTATTAACAGGTCTGAATACCATTTCGACCATCATGGGATCGTAAAACCTCCTTTACTCTCTTAACATCAGGGGGGTTAAGAGGGTTAGGATTAGGTTCATACCTACCCATTTATATGGAATTTTCATCTATACAGCATACCCAAATGAAAAATGTATAACAGAAGGCTAAAGATAAGATAACTTCTTCTACTTTCTGAAATTATGCACGTTAAGCTTGTGACTAAAATGTGACCCAGCTCTAACCCTACCTCACGTGGTTCACTGGTGGTTAAAACTACAATAACACTGAAATGATAATGCATCATAGGTGTTACTGCTTCATCTCAATCATACCAGACCATTTTAATGGTAGGCTGATATCAGCAAACTCATATATCAGTCTGATTCTTATCCAGCAGCAGCCTTGAGCAGTCCCTAATCTGCTGGGTTGTTGGTCTAAGGCCTGCTGCTGCTGGAACCACTCAGGAGCGCTGTCAGACATAAAACAACCCAAGCGTTCCTTGGACGAAGACTGTGACGCTTTGTTACCAGGTTAGTAGACAAAAAGATGTACTTTATCAAGGACGGAAGTTAGAACACAGCTACAACTCATCATGCTGTTACCACCAAAGACAGGATACGACACCATTCCACATCGACTATGCTGACAAAGACGTATCCAGAGTTCTAGTTCACAGCCTGGGCTTCTCGTTTCCATCTTTTCACTGTGTACCTGTTCTCAACACCTCCAAGAGAGACTTGGAGCGCCTTCCCAAAATGAGCCCAAAGATTTCGACTTTGTACTCGGTATCCTCATTGAGATCTGTCATCACTGCAGTTCTCTCCTCACCACCCAGCACCAGCTCTCTTGGTTGGTCCAAGCCTTCGGCCTGGCTGACCATTATGACAAAGGTGTCAAAGGAGTCCTCTTCGGCCATCCAGGACAGCTGAAAGCTGTCAGGGGTGACGTCGGAGACTAGGAGAGTCTGCACCTCCGGTTCATACTCTGAGTGACAGGGGTGAAAGTCAGTTTTGCTCCTCTGTGGAAACTGAAAGCTTTGACATTTGAAGGATATGGCAGCAAAAGAGAGTATATCAGTCTCAGTTTGTAGAGCGGAAAGAGAGGAGTTTCAGGGCAACAACACAATAGAAATAAACTTCAAGGTGCAGTCTTTTAGGTTCATGTGACTGATCTACTAAGGTTAGAAGTGGTTTTATTAAAATGAAGAAAACAATTAAGCCAAAACTGTGACAGGATTAATTTATCAAGTTTGAATAAAGCTATAAATTACCTATGGTAGTGTTTTCTTTTTTCGGCCTTTAAAGTACTGCATTTCCTCAGGTGGTGAATTGACTCCAACAGGAAGTAAATCTCAATACACACTCATGTTAGCAAGCCCAACTTTACAGCAGAAATAAAAATGTCTATAGCCTAGAACAAAAAACGATTTTGGTCTCTAAAACTAATATTTACATTCATGATAAATGTACATCCATGTGGGGTAAATGCTGGAATTCAAATTCAAAAAATGTTTCCAATTCATTAGATTTTTTAAAAATAAACTATGGATTTCAAAGCAAAGACACTATGTGAAACAACAGCTGCTTTACTCAGAATAGTACTCAAATCCTGAACAGTAGATTATACTGCAGTCATGCATACAGATGGGATTGTGTGAATGTGGAGTTGTAAAAGCTGGTAGTCAAGCAGCCATTAGCAGCATCTAATAATGGCAGTGATAGGAAGAGAGGCTGAGAGACAGCAGGAGTCTACAGCTGCTGGAGAAAAAGCTCTGTTTCTCCTGAGGATGAGTCCACTAATTAGCCAGAGAAACTTCCGGTAGCCGCGCAGATGGATACACGGACAGGACAGAGTTTTTAAAGTAGCCTGGATAGAAGCAGATACAAGTGGGTTCAGGAAAGGCTCAATGAAGCCCAGCGCCACTGCTCATTAAAACACAACACCAAATGTGAGGGTCTCAGGGGTCCTTGAACTAGCCTGAAACCCCCTTTTTTTTAATGTGAGGGAAAAAGCATTAGGCATTTGTTGTGAGAAGAAGCGGTGGAAATGAGAAGCAGAGCAGACAAATCCCAGGGAGCTGTCACTCTTCATTAGCCGCCGGGCGGCTTTAGCTGGTCAGTGGAAGAGAGGGAGGGCCACATCCATCAGCTAACATGTGCTAGCTTGCTACTGATTTCACCCTCTCACAACCACCACCACCTTCTCTACACTTCTACCCCCCTCTCAAGACCTGAGGGAACAAAAAGGAGCCTGTTAGTGGATGAGGTACACGCTGGCGCCAGCTAACCTGCTGAAAGGGGGTCTGCAAGCAGAACCCCAGGGGCTGGTCTCAGTCTCGCCTGATAACTTTATGAGAGCAGCTTGTGCAGATACAAGGCTGAGCCGAGCATTCTCTGGGTGCTCTCAGTGGTTCCATCAGTCATTTGTTGTATAAAACTCCCTCTATGTTAATCAAAGTTTCCTCACTCAGGGGACAACTTTATTTTCCCTGCAATGTCCTCCTCCAGCAGACTGACGATGGCCACCGAGCATAACATAATTAGTCAGCGCTTGTATTCACAAGTCGGAATGTTTTATAGATTAAGTGATGCTAATGAAAAATGTTAAGATGGTTTCGCCACACCATTAGCATGCAGACAATGGGCTGAGTTGAGCGCATGCCATATTCTGCGTGGCCCCAGAAGCCCCTGGCACCTTAGCACCAGAGCCCAGGGGCAACGACAGCATGAGAATGAAGCGCGGTCCAGGCTTCAGGGAACTGGGGATGCATACAGAAGAGAGGCCTCACACAAAGTGACAAAAGAGCCTCAGGCTTTTTTTTTTCCCTCTGTCAGTCCTACCATCTTTCTTCCACATGACTGATCCTCATCAGTGAAATGCTGAATGATAATGTTGGAATTGATGCTGAATTGCTTATTTTCGACCTTTAAACCTGCACAGTATTTCATATGGTGCTGTGAGAATTTTGTTTGTCAAGATCTTTGTAATTATCTTTGTTTCTGTTATTATAGTTGTTTTCCTCTGTGTTTTTGAATGTTGATTCATAGGGTTTTGTTGTCATTTTTAGTTCTATATTGCTCTACCTGCATCTCGCTGTTGTCATTGTGCATTTGCTCTTGGTCTTTCTTTCAGTCTACTTCCTGTTTTATTTTGAAGCTTCATCCCTCATGCTGATTTCAGCGTTTTTACTTCCTGCCCTCATTAGTACCTGATGTTACCATTGTAATGGCTCATAATTTCTGTCACTAAGAAAAATGAATACCAAAAGCACTGCTCTTTATGAAGTGCTTTTGGTATATATATTATATTGTTTGTTCAAATGTAAATTGGTAGTGGCGCATTATTACATCACTAGCAAGCTAGCTATCAACCCAGCATTAGCATACTGTCAGAAAGTAAAAGTTTTTTTTTTTTTTTGACTGACTGTCTACCATTTATCCCCCAAAAGTGACTGCCACCATATATGATTAGTGCCATTGTTGTTATTGTTCCAGTTTTTGTTGAAAAAAAAAATCCTAATTTAACTAGGATTCATTGTACCATAGTCCTGCTTAAGATAGTCAAGGTCTAAAAGTGCCTTTCAGATTTCAGTTGTTTTGGTCCTGTAAAGAACTGTGACATTGTTTTGGATATCCTTCATTGAAAAATAAAGCTATATTCTCCAACATTATTGGCAGAATTTGGTTTTACTATTTAAAGCCCTCTTATTAGGCACACACTGTGATTTACAGCAGGCTAATCACTGATAATGACTGGTGCTGGGGAGGGGGAAACCAGTGCACCTGTTGTCCCCCAGTTAAACAGCACCTTGACCTTTTTATTTTATGTGTTCTGCCTGTTCACATAACAGACCAGGTGCTGTTTCAGGCTGGACTCATACTAACAGGCAGACTGACAGGTGGATCAAACGCGTCTCTGCGGCTAGACTAATATAGATTGAATGGGTTTTGTGTGGGCGCAGTGGTGGAGTGTTAGCCCATTTCACGATCCCTGCATCAAAGGCAGGGATATGTGCGTGATGGATGGCTGATGAGGGGGTGTTGTTTGGGGATTTGGATTGTTCACAGCGTCTGGAAGGTGAGGAGATTTTGTTTACCCTGTGAAGAATAACCTCTACTGCAACAGCTGATAGATTGTCTTTATATATACCTTTTTTAAAAACGTATTTCCAACACTAAAGGTAAGCAGTTTATGCTAAGAAAATGAGAGCTGACTTGTTGCTTTGAAACAAATCCCATGGGAATGAACAAAACAAGCTGTCTTCATCCCTAAGGTAAAACTTTCAGTCTTTGTAATCACTGGAACATTTTTGAGGATATTCATAAACTTTTTTCTGAATAACTAATTGAGACTGACATTTTTTTAAAGGAAAATCTGACAAAAAGAACAAGTGTTTGTACAACACCTATCAGTCATTTTAACACTTAAAGAGAGTGCTGAACAGTCACACCAGAGCCCTGTAACTAGACAAATACCCTTTAACAACTGCAATGAAGTAAAATTTACAAAGCTCACAGAGAAAAGCACAGATTATTTCACTGTGTGCAGCAGAATAAGAAGGAAGCAAAGGAAAGTGCGAGGCCTCAGAGTTGACGGCGTTGATACCTGTGATGGTTTCTGCAATGACAGGGTCTAAGGGGGCTCCCCTGTACACCCCGTACACATTGGCCCTGTACCAGGTGGTGGGGTAGAGGCCAGAGATGGTGAGGCTGCGAGCATCGGCGGGCACCGTGTGGTTTTGCCACTCAGCGCCTGTCTCTGCATCAGTAACCTCGATCAGAAAGGCCTCAAAAGCCCCATCCTTGGCAGACCAGGACAAGAGGAAGCTGTCCCATGATACATCGCTGATAGTGACGTTGGTCACCACGGGTTTCTCCTCCTCTGGGTGATGACAAACACATCAACAACATACAGATTGAACACAAAAGGTTAGACCAATTCATGTTGCAGAGCCGATGCTTGACTAATTTAACATTTTTAACTGCTTAATACCCATGAGGTCACCAGTGAACTCCTTAGGGGTACAGTGGTCCCTAACCCTAAACAGGTCACTGGGAACCTGGTGGATAGTAAGAAGATAAAAAATACAATTGGCTTCGTATATTGGTCAAACCTTAGAACACAGACATATGAGTGGTGATCAAGTAGTTCCAGTAATGGGCCTATAAAAATTGAACACCTGCCTGTTGAAGATCATTTTCTCATTTCCTTCTGGAACATTTCCAGCATGGCTGCTGTTTTTAGATCGCTCAGTGGAAGTCACGTTAAACTCCTCACAGAAAGGCCCCGGCCAGATGATGGATTCAAACCCAGGACCTTCTTGCTGTATGTTGGATGCAATTTCATGCATTAACTTTTCAAATACCGGTAAAGCGGTATTTGAAAAAAAATATATGTGAAAACTGCTAAAAAACTTGCTAAAAGCAAATCAGAGCTTCAGCCATTTTAATTAATTGTCCTATATTTTTTTATTAATATTTTTAGGAATATGTCTCCTTTAATAAATTTGTATTTCATTGTAATTCTGTATCTATATTGTATTGTGGTTTTATGTGGTTGAATATTAATTAATTTTATTTCTGTATTGTGGATGTAAAAAGCCCAACAAGCGACGAGGGTTGGAAATTAGCAATAGTTACAAGCTCTTTTTGCAGCAGCATCATCAGTTTCATGCTTTGTACTAGAACTATCTTAAACTGCTTTGTCCCTATCAAATAAAATTTAAATAAAAACCGTATAGGTCATAGCTGGAGACTCAATCCATCATCAGATGATTTGCCACAAAAAATCTGGGTCAGTTTGAAGCAGAACTTGATGTTTGCTCTCTGTGCAAGTTTGAGGTCCCTGGTGATATCAGAGATTGCACAGTACAAGTGGTCAGAATGGGACCTGCAGGGATCAATCTAAAAATAACAGCTGTGCTAGAAGCTGTCTGGACATGCTCAAGAAGATGATCTTGAATGGGAGATCAGGCTAATTTAAATCAATGTAACATTTATTAATTTATATGGGCCAATTTATGGAACTTTTTAATCACACCATATACACATATTCAGAGCTTCTTGGGTTCTATTTGTACCTTTCCTGTTCACAACAGCTGACAACAATGTACATTTGAAACATATAACAAGCAAGACATCAACACAGGATGAGTCCTTTGAAAAAAAAAAAAAGTTCCAACACTGATGTACTCTCGTGTATTTCAGTAATTTCATTTTGCTGTCAGGAGAAAGAGAAAAGGTCTTCACCATGTCTGGAGTGGAAATATTCCCGTATTTCCACTACAAAAGACCAGAGAACAAACAGCCTCATTATCATTGTCTGCCTATAGCCATCTACTCTATATTACCATATAAGTGGAAGACATAAAGATAGAGAGCAGCAGCCAGACATGCTGATGCAGCTTGTGTGCATTAATGGCTGTGAATGAGCCATTAACATTTGAAGGTGCAGCGGAGCTCGGCCAGTGCGGCAGAAGTACGCTGTCCACTTCAAACCTATGGGGAGGCCATGCAGAGCCATGTGTAGCAGCCTGTAATTGGAGTCCATTGTGTGTGCAAGCATTCACAGAGTAGATTAAAAAGAGATGGAGATAGATGGCTCAGGTAAACATCAAGGCTCCCATTATCCTCTTTTCAATGTGTGGCAGAGTGAAGAGTAAATGGGATGGTAGACAATAGGTATGTAATGTGGGTGGTTGGCTGGAATCAGCTGATCATTGCTTACAGAGCACTCATACAGACAAGGAAAATGCATGATGTGTGATGAGTTTCTGGGCCTATAGTGTGGAGAGGAATTGAGCCTTTGATGCATTTATAGCTATAAATCTTTGTTTTTTGGAAATAATCTTGTATAGAGAAAAACTTCATAAAAAAAACATTTTCATGAAGTTTCTTCATTTAGCAATGAAAAGCAAATAGCAATTTAAGAAATGGTTTGTAACACATTGAATATGATTGCAAGCAGATATAATTAATGAATTTATCAGTTCTTTCATATAATAGATGACAATATATAGAAAACACAACTGTACACTGTACATTAGTAAAACACTTAAAATATCCCTATGACTGTGTAGTCTACAATTACATTATAGTCCTATATAAACCATTTCATAAATGTTTGCATATTACTTTTGAATGCTAAATAAGAGGGCTTAATGTAGGAAACAAAAGAAGTGAAGAGTAGATTTTCATTTGACCAAAGTTCCTCTGAAGAGGTCTCTTACATTTTTAAAAAGGTTCTAAGCTAGTCTGTCGGGAAACTAAACAGAAATTGTAGCACTGTGTTTAAAAAAACCTCAACCTGACTTCACCATAGACTGTATATAAAAGATGGACGTAGCTTCCAGGTCTGAAAAAAAATGCCAATGCAAAGTGCGAAAATCCATGCCCTCAGTGAACAATGTCCTGAAGAGTTTATGGGCTTAATCTGTAGTTTCGTGTCTTATTAAATACAACATGATGTCTATTTTGTAAACTATGGTACCCATTAGTGTCCAGAGAGATCATTAAAGCAGGGTATTCTTTAGGGTGGGCCAACTATATGATTGCCAGGGCATAGAGTGTGGAGTGTCTACAGACAGTCCTACTCAGATCCATCCCATGCTCGTAATGTCAGGTTTAAAAAAGCCAAAACTATCAGGCCAGTTCTTCAAAAACTGGACTTTGCAAACCAGTGGGTAACATCACTGTGGCTACGTCCATCTTTTATACAGTTTATGGTAGTGTGGTAATGTGTTAAAATGACATATCATGCCAATTAGTCAATTAGTTTTGCTGCGTGGAGTCCTTGGTGCTGATGTTGTAGCAGCATTAAAAAGCAACAAAAGTCCCTGTTTAGATGGGGACATCATGGTTTCTCAAAGCAAACACCAAAAACTTACCAAGCAGACAGTTTGACTCCCTAATGGGACCACAGCTTTTAAATGCTAGGCAAGTAGTTTTTACTTTCAATTGCATTTGGTTTGTCTAGACAAAAAAAAGAAGAAAAGATCATGCTAGGAGAAACTTGTTGCTTTCTGTGGTGCAGGCACATAGTTTAAACACATTATGTGCTATCACCACAGAATATAGGTTCTGTGGTGATAGCACAGGTTGAGAAAGCTTGCTAAAATGTCTTATTAGCTAGCTAAACAGCATTTACTGTAGTTAGCTAAAAAAAATCTAGCTTTAAAATTTACATACTCTTTAACATTGAAGAAAATACCATTTACCTTAATATCAAACAGAAAAGAAGAAAAAAAAAAAAAACGTTCCCACTAGCCTAGTGGTATCTAGTCATGTTTTCAACATTTGGTTTTATTAGACCCAGGTTTAGCAAAGCCTGACCCTGGGATTGCAGCTTCTACTGTGCCAGAAATGGAGATAAATGGGATTTCATTTGTGTTGGTTTCTAGCATTTAAAACAGGCCTTTAAAAATGTCTTTCCAGAAACATGCTGTCAAAAGGGATAAGGGAGTTCATTTGTCTTGTTTTGCATTTCTTGTTTCTTCTATAGCAAGGCCTAAAGAAATGCCCACACCAAGTCCTATGGGTTAACAGGAATGCTGTTTTTACATAGTAATGCTGCTCTTCAATTCTCTGTCATTATTCTTTTCTGTAAGCAAGACACGCAAAATTCAGTTTAACTCCATATGTATGAAATCTTAAAGACAAGTCTCAAAATGTATCTGCGAGTATAGATAAATTCCACTATAGAGGTCATGGGAATGTCTTTTCTTTTGAATTTGAGAGAACCTTTAAAACTGATCATGCAGGTGATGATGTGTGTAATGACATTATCAAATGGTCCCCTAAGATATCACCTTCTTATACGGATATCTTCCATTTGATACACACTCATTCATCCAACAGTAGCGACATTACAAGTGTGTTAGTCTTAAGAATGAGTCAAGCCACTGACCCAGGCAGCGTCCAGACTTTCTTACGCTGCAGCACAGATCATGTCAACGCATGCAGGACAGTGATCTGGCTTTGTTCATGCTTTCTCTTCCCTTTCTCTTCTGTTCAGTGGGTCATGCATTACGACCCAATAGATGTACTGGTTAGCAATAGATAGCAATAGATGTATAAATTGATATACTATGTTACTGGCAGAAATCGCAGCAACTGCCAAAATCTCAATATGGCAACACTCTACAAAAATTCTGTATAAGGCTTTCTGGACAGCTGATTACAGGCAAAGACTGTGGGTTTAGTTTTGCTTTGTGCAAATATGCGCATATTTGCGGAAGTCGGATATTGTGTCCTGATCCAAACTCAGTCAGCTGATTAGTTTAAATTATGGTAATCCTTGCCTGTGTCTCCTGAGTTCCCTGTTTCTACATCATTTTTCCTGCTTCTAAAATTATTTGGAATTTGACAAGTGCATTTTGGCTTGGCACTGCTTCTCTGAAGAGACTCTTCTGAAAGACTTGACACCAAACTCTTGATACTTTTTGATGATTGTCAGGTACAAGCAGAACCCCCAGACTCCTCGCTCCACCCCTCCTCTTTCCTTCAGCCCCTCCTGCAACAAGAGTGTGATCTGTGTTTGCGCTACGTGTTTGGAAACGATAAAGGCTGAAGATCGGCCGGGCTGTGGATTAGAGGGCTGCTGATTTTGAAGACAATGTTTTAACAGGAGTCCCAGCATGTGGCCTTTTATCTGAAAGACCCACAGTTCATCGTGGTCAAATCGCACAAACCCAGAGGGGAGTGGGGCTCACGCCAACAATTATCACATGAATGAACATTGTGCATGGCGCACACATGTCCACACAACCCCCCAGCATCATGCACCCACCAACACACTCAGACACACACCCAGAGGTTCACTCTGAATCTTTTTATCCACTCAGTCAATCATATGTGATATTCATGACCAAACATACAAGTGGATGTAAAGAGCGCACTCATCCAAGCTCTCAGAACCTCCCAGACACATACAGAAATTGTATTTTCCTCTTATTTTTTGGCAGTGTGCAAGCCAAAAAAGTAACAAAACAGTTATTCCAAAAGCTCACCAACTCTTCCCCCATGCCATATCGATTTTTGCCTGTAGCTATGCATTCAATGGGCACTCATTGCATAACTGGAAGATTTACTTGTGAAATATTTGCCTGGAAGGCTCCCAGACCGCAGCATGAAAAATATGCCACAGTCACCTTATTTGTCTTTTTCTTATTTAAGTTAACAAGAAATCTGGGAGAAAAGAAAAAAAAGATCCCACAGTCTATCCATGAGGGAGTGAGGGAGTTAAAGACACTGACTTAATAAGCAAACAATGAATTCAATTCATTGCCTTAATGTGGCTGCTGTACTGATGGACAAAACATAAATACACCTATGGTCAGTAAGAACTCCAGTTATTCTGCCCTGTGCCACTAGCTGGAAGCCTCACAGAAACAGTGGACTTGCAGTAAATTGTGGAAGTGCTTTGTCCAAAACTGGCTGCAAGGTTAAGAAGTACTGTGGCTAACAGTTCAAAGACAGAGGAGAATAACAGTGGAGTGGAGGGTGACATTGCTAAGTTAGATTATACCTACATACATATATAATTCGACACACCAATTAAGTGCTGAGATTGTGCAAAAAGTAATGACATGATCTCATCTGGGCATCTGAAAATGTTAAATGTTATCTCATTGGCATAAATGCTGCCAGAATAGTTATAAATCTTCCTCTGCTACATCTCTCTACTCTTCAGTGTTTCCTGCCAGACATTTCAGACACTCTGTAATGTCAAACAAGGCACTCCTGCTTAATTGGAAACATTGCTTTTCGAAGCTGGGAGGCATGTGTTCAGCCGCGCTGACCTGTGGGTGCTGAGATGGTGGCGGGTACACTGCTTCTGCGACCCCTCTCTGCACTGATGCTGATGGTGTACAGCATGCCAGGCATCAGGCCCCTCAGGTTGTGAGATTCAGAGCTGCCTGGGACCACATCTTCAGCCCTGTGACCGTCAGCAGAAATGTAAACCAGCCTGTAGGAGTCCAGTTTGGCAAAGGGGCGCCTCCACTCTACCATCATGGTGGTCTCAGTCACTTCTGTTACAGTCAGGTCTTTGGGAGCATCCAGTGCTGATGGGGTAGGAAAGGGAGAGAGGTGTCATACTAAAGACCATTTTTCAACAATGTGTTACATTTTCACATTGATATTTGTTTTACTACCTTCAAGTGTCTACTGATGTCCACTACTACACAATAGCCAGTTCCTAAAAACACCACTTTCCTATGCCACCCAAAAGCAATGTGTTATCATGGTTTAATTTGATAGATATGAAGAACTGGTCAGAGCAGTGAAATAAGAAAGCAAAATTATCAGGGAAAGCCATCATTACAATAGCTGAAGCATGAAGAAAGAAAGAAAGTAATGTGTGGATATATGAGCAAGACAGCACAGAATCATAGGATATTTAACTGCAAATGATTTAGCCTACCTTTATTAGTGCTAATAAGATATATTAGTAAATTTAACAGTTGTAAATGTAGGGTGCATAGGCCCGGCAAGGAGATCAACTTAGGCCCAGTGGACCACTTGGCTTTTAAACCCTGTTCTAATATTCTGTGTATAGGACTAAAATGCAGTCAGCATGATCAAAATAGATACCAAACCACTTGAAAATTTGTTGAAGATTCAGCATTTCTAAAAATTTTAATTGTGGATAGACCTCCTGCCTTCGTAAACATGCATAAAGAGACGTGGCTGTCCCATAACAATATGGCAGATTTTGCACTGAAACACAAGATTCACTCGTGAGATAATGGATCTAATAAAATTCAGCTGAATATTGGGAGTGGTATGTCAGTGATGGTAGACTAAATGGTAGAAAGTTCTCTCAGTACTGCAAACCACATCCTCCAAACCAAAACTAAATGGGTATCTAACACTACACAGTTTATCTATACTTATTTTTTTATATAAATTCATACATTTTACGTATAAAGTCTGTCAATGAAACAGAAATCACAAAAAAGATATCCAGTGTCTGAATGTAAAGCAAAAAGTGTGCAACATATAGGATGTGATTATAAAAGCTGTGTGTCAGTTATCTCACCGGTCACTGCGTTGGCGGTTGTGGGCAGACTCTCTCTCTCAGCTTTCACCGCTGTCACACCCATCCCGTACTCTGTGCCGGGTCTCAGGCCTACAGAACAGGGTAATGTAAAAACACTGTGATACGGAGATAAAAAGCTATGTCATGTTTCGTTTGTTCAAATCCACTGAGGTGTCAACAAATGAACGACGGGGAGCCTCTGTAGTCAAGTGGCCAGCTGTTTCAGCTAATGGCTCTAGTGCCTATGGCAAACACACAAAAAAACACTCTCTTGTGGCTTGATTACACAATAGATTGCGGCCTAATTGCATTTCATGGTAAGCCTGTGCTCGCCGTGGAACATCAGTGTTGTATTTGCATTGATGGATCTATAGGGCCCTTGTTGCAGAGCAGAAACACTACTTGCTATGATACAGCAGGCTCCGGAGGCCCTTTAGTCTCTACAATTAAGCCCTCTCTGGGCCTGATCGCCTTTATTAACTCCCACAGAGGTCATCGCACACAGAACCTTGCAGCATGAAATTATACCTAATGCCCAGGAAACTCATTATCAATAAAATCACGAGCGTGAAGGCAATTACAGATAATAAGTGTGTGAAAGAAGTGCTGAGGTGTGTGTGGAGCAGAGGGGGGCATCAGCTGAAAGGACACAGTGCTTTATTTTCATGAGATGGGCCTCCCAAGGACAAAGAATGTGGCCAGACAAAGACACTACTAGCCTGTTTTTGGAGTCTTTTTTCTCATGGTTTCTAATCCTACCATGCTGAATGCACAGTGTAGAAACAAACAAACAAACAAACAAACAATGAAACAAAACACATCCGCCTCAAAGCATGGCTTTATAATGTCACCAATGCGGAGAGATGAAAACGTGCCTGCTATTCTTGTCTGAGCAAAATCTCACAGTGAAACAAGCGGCAGTGTTTTCCAATTAATGCCTCAATGCCAAGCCCCTCCTGGGTGGTTTTCTAATAAAGTGGGCCTTTTGTAGACAAGCAAACATTTCATGACACAAAACAAAGACAACCCGTTTTGGAAAAATGAGCAGGCTGAAAATAACACTGGCCATTTAACAGAGAGAGACCCACAAACACTTGTCCTAAGAATTCAGAGAATAAACACTTCACACTGTATCATTTTGTTTTCCACAGAGGCTTTTCAGCTGTGTCATTTGGATGCAAAGTGCTAATGAGCCAATATGATCACAAAGCAGCCAAAAGAATGAAAACAGCTGAGTATGCAGGCAGTGAACCAACCTTTTAGCTTTGCTGAGCAGCTGAGATCAGAATTACACATGGCGAATGACTGCTTGGTCATACATTAGTTAAAAATGGCAAGAAGTAACTACAAAATACCTGATTAGATGAAACCTTTAATACAGGTTAACAAAGATTTATTTATTCTCTTCATATAGCAGTTATATAAGCCATTATTAAAGATCATCTGGGTTAATGGTCGTGGAAAAATCCCTGATGCCATTTTTTAACTACAGCACTCCCTAACTGAGGAAGAATCACCTAGCTTATGGCTTTATTAATGGTTTGTTTTCACCTTTTTCACCAGGGTTTAGGATTAGGGGTTAGGCTTTATATTGGCCCCATGCTAAACAGGCAAATTTTCAGAAACTAGAAGATTTTACATTTCAAATGAAAACTCATGCATTGATTTTGACATTACACATTTTCTGCTAAAAGCATTTTCATTTGGGTCTTCCAAATAGGTGAAAATTCTATAAAAAGGGGTGAACTTTAACTTTCCCCAAACCCTGCCTCTAACCCTAGATGGGGCACCTGTGACCTGGTGGATGTTAAGAGGTTAATGCTCTCCTCAGAAATTTTGGTCCATTGTGACATGATAGCATCGCACAGTCGCTACAGATTTGTTGGCTGCACATCCATGATGAGAATCTCCCACATCTCAAAGGTGTTCTATTGGACTGAGATCTGGTGACTGTGGAGGCCATCTGAGTACAATGAACTCACTGTCATGTTAAAGAAACCAGTTTGACTTGAGCTTTGTGACATGGTGTGTTATCCTGCTGACAGGTGTGGTCTTTTGCTGCTGTAGCCCATCTGCTTCAAGGTTCGATATGTAGTCTATTCAGAGATGCTCTTCTGCATACCTTGGTTGTAACAAGTGGTTATTTGAGTTACTGTTGCCTTCAGCTTGAAGCAGTCTGGTCATTCTCCTCTGACCTTTAACATTAACATTTTCACCCAAAGAACTGCAGCTCACTGGATATTTTCTCTTTTTCAGACCATTCTCTGTAAACTCTAGAGATGGTTGTGTGGGAAAATTCTAGCAGTAATAGCAGTTTCTGAAATACTGAGGTCAGCCCATCTGGCACCAACAACCATGCCATGTTCAAAGTCATTTAAATCACTTTCTTCCCCGTTCTGATAGTCGGTTTGAACTACAGCAGGTTGTCTTGACCATGTCTAAATGCACTGAGTTGCTGCATGTGATTCACTGATTAGATATTTGCATTAATGAGCAGTTGAACAGGTGTACCTAAAAATGTGGCCAGTAAGTGTATGTCAGCACTAAGGCATTGGGAGCTTTGGGATTGCCAGTTTCTGAGAAAAAGTGTTTTCTAAATAACCCATTTTAAAAACAAAGGGTATCAAAGTTGTGTCAGTGGTTAACAAATCACCCTTTATAAGTCATTTTAAGAACAGCTTTACAATCTATACTCTGTCAGGGGTTGCAAGCTGTAAATAACTGCTATATTAAAGCTGACAGGTAATAAATATTAATGTTTTATATTGAAAACTACGTATTTTTCCACAAATATCATATTTTTCATGCCAGTGTGGGTGATTTAGTGTATTTCTGTCATGCTCGTATGAGTGAACGTCATCGAGCAACAAATTCTGCTCAACTGTCTGGACCTGTTGGAATGACTTCATATGATTTTTTTTTTAACTAAAGTGTAGGAAGCTTGTTCGTAAACAATGCTGTGATCAAGCCAATGACAGCACTTTCCCTGTTGGCCTCTCTTTAGTTGTGTATGTTAAAAAACAGGCTTGATATGTCGGGATTTCCATTACTGGTTTCAAACACTTGTTGGGGAGCTTTTATTATATATACTTGCAGTGATGTAATAAATTGTCATCAACTTAAGTGAGAGTGTTTTCAGTTTGGCTGTCTCTCCTCTGCTCTGCTGTGTGTAGAGCAGAGCAGAGAAACTTGTGTGCCATGCAAAACACGGTAGAGACTCACACACTAAGCTGAAATTAAACAAATGTATATAAATTAGGTAAATGACATGGTGACTAGATCACTAGCTGTCTGCTAGGCTCCTGGAATCATTGAAGTGGACCTGCCGGCTGTACTTGTGCTGTTGGTGCCTTTTGGAACGTGTTTAATGTTATTGTCTGACAATTATTCCAGCATTTTTTTAGTGTGTTACTTAGCACTACCCATACAGTTTATGGATGCAGCTTGTTAACTAAGCTTACTAGCACTAGCTGCTAACGTAGTACTCAACCCTCTCATCCAGATGTGGTCACTTTTGGCTGCAGAAAATCAACATGGCAATGGGCACAATGCTGAAGGCTTCAAAATGCAAGTTCAATGATCATGTATATACAGTTTATGGTCATAACTAGAGGACAGAAATAAGGTAGGTAGGATTAAGTATAGCTAATTGGGAAAACCAGCTGTAACTAGTGCTCTATCAGTGCCCTAATAATTTCCTAACATTCTACACATTAGTTATAAACAATGAAGAACTTTTGGCCAGGTTCTGGTTATACTGACACTTTCTAGTTAACTATCCTTTGTTAAGGCTTTATAAGCTACATTAAATAAGGAACATTAAAGCTGTATAAATGGATAATAAAGATATTGCATTATTGAATAGTAGTATGTTATTTGGATAGATGTTTGTATGTACCAGTGATCTTGGCCTGGGTGGAGTCCTTAGGTCCTGGGGGGAACAGCAGCTCTTCGTGCTCTCCACCAGACAGAGGCCCATACTTGATGCGGTAGTTGTCTACCTGAGCACGGCTGTTCTTCCACACAAGAGTGATGCTCTCGTCTGTCAGCTCCACTGTCTGCAGGTCTCTGGGGGCATCCAGGTCTACAATGCAGAAATATACCTTAGATAGATGTAACCTTACCCTAACCTAAATGTAACTGATTTCTCATTTAGGCCTAAAAGGAAAACATTTTTTTTCTTTTAAATCAAACCCTCATGTGATTGTTGGGGCTTTCTTGCTAAGGGTCTTTGCCTTGCAATATAAACTGCCTTGAGGAGATTGTTGTTGTGAATTGGTACTACATAAATAAAACTGAATTGAATTGAACTGAACTAACAAACAAGGTTGATCAGAAAACAGTGCATATATTGTGAACTAAAGCAGTAACTCTAAGAACTGCTGTGAAATTACAGGGAATTCTTTACACAGTAATGAACAATTCTTTGTGGATCCAGTGGAATCCTGTAATTGCTGATGCCTTTGAGGAAATAAATATTAATACAAGCTACTGTATATATTTTTTACAGTATAATATTTATTATATATTATAAGTTACTTATTATATTATACTTATTTTATGTTTATCATATTTGTGTGTGATGTATGATGTGGTTTTAAATGTTTGTGTTATCAAGAACGGAGTTAAGGTTTAGCTAAATGTGAGCTACCATGACTGAGACTCTTGTAGCAATTAATCACATTCATCAGTCAGGGTAGTTATTAAAATCTCATCACTGTGCAGAACATGGAGTAGGAAAAATGTGATCAAGCTGTCATAGTTCAAGAAAGACACCAAACTGAACTGAGGGTACATGGGTGAGGACATAGAGTTAAGCCTATATTTTTCTGTAATAAACCTTTTAGTCAGATTACAGTAGAAATGCTAAAATAACAGTATAATGGCAACCAGAAAGTGACAATATTACTATGAAGTACTGTAATTCTTTTTACAGTAAGAGACTGTTATTGTGGATTACAATAGGCACATTGTAAAGCAACAGTTTAATATTGACAAATCTAGCTAGCAAGATCCAATAGCATAGCTGAGCAGAATTCTCCATTTCATCCACCAAGAAAAAGGAGATGTTGTGTAAGACATATTAGTAGTAAACGTAGTGTATTCATCATCCTTGGTCCTGTTCCTGCTGCACAAACTGTTCTTGTGTTTTGACATTTTGAGGTTCATGTCAGTAGTGGTGGAATGTATCCACATTCATTAACACACATACAACATCCATCTAATTATATATCATATGATAACATACACTATATTGCCAAAAGTATTTGCTTGTCTGCCTTCACACGCATATGAACCTGAGTGACATCCCATTCTTCATCCATAGGGTTTAATATGATCTCACCCCACCCTTTGCAGCTATAACAGCTTCAACTCTTCTGAGAAGGCTTTCCACAAGGTTTAGGAGTGTGTTTATGGGAATTTTTGACCATTCTTCCAGAAGCGCATTTGTGAGGTCAGACACTGAAGTTGGACGAGAAGGCCTGGCTCGCAGTCTCCGCTCTAATTCATCCCAAAGGTGTTCTGTCAGGTTGAGGTCAGGACTCTGTGCAGGCCAGTCAAGTTCTTCCACATCCATGTCTTTATGGATCTTGCTTTGTGCACTGGTGCGCAGTCATGTTGGAACAGGAAGGGGCCATCCCCAAACTGTTCCCACAAAGTTGGGAGCATGAAATTGTCCAAAATGTCTTGGTATGCTGAAGCATTAAGAGCTCCTTTCACTGGAACTAAGGGGCCGAGCCCAACTCCTGAAAAACAACCCCACACCATAATCCCCCTCCACCAAACTTTACACTTGGCACAATGCAGTCAGACAAGTACCGTTCTCCTGGCAACCACCAAACCCAGACTCATCCATCAGATTGCCAGACGGAGAAGTGTGGTTCATCAATCCAGAGAACACGTCTTCACTGCTCTAGAGTCCAGTGGCGGCGTGCTTCACACCACTGCATCCGACGCTTTGCATTGCACTTGGTGAT
>VUQI01022380.1:8643-23828 GCA_015106735.1 Paratilapia polleni
TGGTGTCGGAGAAGAGCAGAGCGCAGGCTTTAAGGAGCCGTTACTAGTGAGAGACACAGCAAAGAGGAGCGGTGCTGCAGGAGGTGGCATGACATGAACGGTCTTTATGAAATTCAAGAGCGCGCTACTTTTTATTTGTTATTTTGTTACTTTTTTTGCCTCATTAAATAGCAGCTTCGGACTGGGGTTTACAAGGCTTTGAAAGCTGTTACCTTGGACTTTAGCTGGCTTCTACAAAGCCCCTGCGAGAGAACCAGCCAAGCCTCGTGTGCGCAAAATCCGCGGGGACGCAGAGACAGAGAGATACCGGGACAGGAGAGCCCCTCACTCAGAAGTTGGCTCACCCTGGAGCCGCTGTCCAGACTCTCCGAAGCGCAGATATCGCCTGAAGCCTCCCAGCTGCGGAGCGCACGCAGTACTGATCAAGGAGTTTGTTTGTTCACTGTTTTTTGGATGCGGTTTGGTGGCATTGCTCCGCTAAATGGACAGAGTTAAAAGGGCTGCGCTTATAAAATATTCAGAATTTTCTCAATGACATGTAGTTGGCGCACAGTTTTGTCCACCAATGGTTTAATAAACGTCGTGGGATTTTTACTAGAGCGGTTTAGTTTTCACTGCTGCCGACGGTTTTTGGTCCCGAGCGGCTGTGGATTTTTTGGAGGAACAGCAGCATTTCTATCCTGCGAGGTGGAAACATTAGATACTCAAAGGTCTCCACAAGTTTTTTGTGTCATCCAAGATGGATTTTGTGTCATCGTTGATTGGATTTTTAGTGGCAATGTGCCATGTGGCGCTGAGAGTCAAAGGAGAAGAAGGTGAGTTTTGGTTACTTCTTGGTTTTGACGCACGCGTGGTCGGAGTCAGCCAAAACACTTCAAATGGAATTAAAGGATATTCTAAATCACAGAAGCGTGTTTTTACTATAAACGCTACACTTCAGTTATTCTTTTTGGTCATTATAATTGTTTTTGCTCGTTTAAATACATTTTCAGGGCTCCGTGTCATGTGTTTCAAATTATTTCAACACACAAACGCCTGCCATGATAAAGCTGTTGTGTGATTCATCTTGCTCTCTTGGATATTTTATTACTACTAAATATGGCAAATACGGCAGACTGGGAGAAAGGCTCGGCATTTGCATGGTTTTTTTTTAATGTTTAGATCTTATGCATTTGTTTCAACAAAATCGTACCGAACATTTAAAACTAAAAGACATAGATGCTTTTATTACATATTTAAAAAATCGGAAACAGTTATCTGTCCCAGCTCGACTGAGACCGTCAGCTTACTGGGCTGTGAATAAGCTCATATCAGGCATAGTTTACGTGAAGCATTTGAAATTCAAACAGACTGTTTATCCAGCCCATTCAGCTGTTTTCCTTTGATGTCACTAATCATCACTGGAAATAAACTAACCCATCCGCGATTCAAGTGCTTTTATATACATCATGATGAAAACGGGTAAGCTGGGCTGTTAACCTGGTTCTGACAGTGTGTCTGGTGTCCATGAACCCGTGCGTAAAAGCTACAGTCATTTTAGGATTTGACTAATAAGATCACTATCTTCATCAGCCACCACGAGTTTCTCCTTCAGTATCTCCTCGTGCTCCTCCGGGTTGTCTGGGCAGGGTGAAGCCAAGGCAGCTCCAGGCGGCGGCACACCGCCACCTCCGTGCGCTCTTAGCCATCAAAAAAACAACAAATAGGAAGATAAGGAGCAGCGTAATAAGAGCCAATTGGTATGGATTTATAGCCTTGGTTTAAGGCACTTAAGTAGGGGCCCGTTTGCTATTAAAACAGAAACGGCACTGTAGTATACCTTAGCCATATGATTCCTCCGATTTACTTCAAACCGCAAACATAAACCAGCGGACAAATTCGTTTACAGGCTTCATTAAGCGCTGCTTTAAAATCAGGGTAATCGCGATCCGTCCGTTCACTGGCATAGAAATGATTAAATTATAAATTCATACGTGCTGCTTCGTTACGTGGCCCGAAATGTTGACAGATTTGGAGCTGCTGGTGGTGGGAAAGGCTTGTATTCAGGGGTTTGCCATACAGAGAAGTGACGCCACTGGTGGGATGACACATGGCCTCACGCTTGACTCATTCTTGTCTATGATTCTTGTTGCATTTGCAGTGGACAGTTGAGTCCTGGTGGCACAGTTTTATATTTTTGCGCTTTTCGCCGCTAGTAGTTAGGTGGCATTTTACGCAAAAAATAAAAACGATAGTGTACTATCTGTCTTCATTGTGTCTGTGGTACTTAGTCCTGCCTTTTTACATATTAATCATTACCTGCTATAGTACATTCCGAATGAGATGTACATTTCATGCTATCTGCATAAGTAGTCTACTGGGAGTAGGCGGGCTGGGGAGCTGTTCATGAGCCCATGATGACTGCTGAGTCTTTACAACACCACCCGCTGGCGTGCCTCAAAACAAAGCCAAGCTCTCTCTTCACTTCATATGGGCCCATCCTCTTTTTTAACTACTTGTTTTAAATAGGACAGTCATCCCAACCATTCTTCAGAATATGTGTGTGTGTGTGTTTCCCTGGCTGCGCATGTACCCATTGATCAGAGACAGATGTGGGCCTCTTGGCAGTCATCAGGCAAGCAAGAAGCTGGATCCCCCTATTCTCTCTCCCTCTCTCTGTCTCTCTCTCTCTCTTCCCTGCCAAGACACTGCACCACATGTCCCTGCCTCTATACTCCCCTCAAGAGCCACATTACACACAGATGCCAGAGGAAAGAGAGACTGGCAGAGAACAGAACTGAGACAGAACAGGGAGGTTCATACAGTCAGAGGAGAGGAAGCGAGTGCAGCATAAACAGAGATGGGGAGAGATGGAGAAAGACAGTTGCTGTGAAGTTTAACAAAGCACATCCACCAGGCCATAGCACAAAGGGAACGGGGGGGGACTTGGAAACCAGATTGGCTGAATGGATTGTGCATTAAGCATGTGAGAGGAAAGGGCAACATCAAAGTGTGCAGGGGTCAAAGAGTTAAAATGGCACTGGACGGAGAGGGACCAGGTCACGTTATGGGTTCATGAAGGGACACTGTCACCTGCAGTGACACAGCAAAAATAGGGTGAAGTCACAGCCACAGAGGTGAAGTCTGTCCACAGTACTGGAAAAAAATAACACTTTAAGAAAAGATACTTTTGTGAATGTTAAGCACACGAGAGTCACATGAAAGTTTTTCACTTTCTAAAGACTTGCTGCTTTTGATGACAGACTCCATCTGTGCTTTAGCAACTTGATACATTTGCAGTAGCAAAAGGTTTCTCCTAAAATGCAATGTTACGGAACAAGCAGATGCGCGCCTGAGGCATCCTAGCCAGAAATCTCTTTTAAGTGTTAAAATCCTACATGGTCTCAGGGTAAATGATCCACTGAAGATCCTCAGTGCTTGGACAGTTCACATTGTGGCCTGCTGCGTTCTGCTGGTGGCACCCTCACCCAGAATAGCAAGTGCCATTTTTGTGTTCTTCAAGCTCTTTGCTGCAATATTTCTATTCGAAGAAGAGAGACTTCCATTTCCACTTGTACTGTAATCACAATAGTTTGACTCGGTGACATGTACATTAATTACTCCTTACCACAAGCATTAATATTCAAGCCATTAAGCAGCTCATTTGCATGTTTATTGAGTGGGCGGCTGTGCATCCTCTCCACCCACGGTATTGACTTCTTTGGGAGTTGGATTTATGTTATTTAATAATATTCACTCCAGGGTGTAAAAACTTTCTAAATTTGATCACCTTATGTAGTCTTTTGCCCATCGCCTTTTTCCCCCTCTCACTCCTTTGCCTTTTCTCTTCTCCTCTCTTCTGCAATTCTTTGCATTTCTCTGTATTTTAATCTGCCCAGCCTTGGAGGTATCAGCTGCAAAAACAAGGTCACCTCTCTTAGCATTCATAGCCAAAGACAAACTGAGCAGTCCGTTCAATACCAGTCAGGTATGAGAGTCACAGGCTCACACAAAGCCCTGGAACAGCTTACCACACTCGGGGTGAAATTAAAAACAAGACCCCCATAAATAAAACAGAGCTGGGTCTTTCAGTCTGTCGCATTAGCTGCATGAGGGATCTTAACGGGTGCTCAGGGACAGGTTTAGATGGGAGCTGGAGGGGGCCAGCTTTGTCAAGAGGCAAAGCATTTAAAATTTACTGTAATTCAAAAGCAGGTTTAAAGAGGAGAGTGTGCAAGAGGAAACAGTTCAAGGTGTGAATTTAAAGAGAAAAACAGCTTTTGTAAGAAGTGCAATTCACGCAAAAAGGGATTTTTTTTTTTTTTTAGCAGTCAGTTCCACTGAAAGGTAACACTCTGCAAGGTGGGGGGTAGAGGGTGCTAACAAATCACCAAGACTCCTGCAGCAAAGCTCAATTCTTCACAGCTTTCCCTTGCTGATGTAGGCTCTGCTATTTCCACCTTAGACAGGGAAATCTTTTGTGAAAAGTGCTTTGGCAGTGCAGGTTTGACACTGCTGCACAGAGGCAAGAGAGTGCACCAGGGGAGAAGGAGACATGATACTGTAGCCAGGTAGTGCTTAGGATTAGGCCCACACCATTACCCCCCGCTGCAGGCACCAGTAACCATCTGTTTACTCGATTGATCCATTGAACCATTGATCAGGATGGCCAGCACTGTGCATTTAGCTGATTAGCATGGGGCACTTATCCTGTTAGGGAGGGAGGAGTAGAGAAGGAGAAAGAAAAAGGGAGACAGAGAGAGGAAAAGAGGATTTGGGGATATTATCTGCTTTTGATGTGGCTTTTGTTAGTTCTTTAAAGAAATAATCCCCCTTTAAACACATTTAACACTGTTTAACAAAGAGCCATTGTTAGTGACTGTTGCATTTCTCGGGCTGATTGTTATTTGCTTTTGGTCAAGTTTCATTAAAAAAAAACATGCTAAATCTATCTAAATATCAGTGCATATTAATGATCACTAAAATCATTCTCAATTTTAGCATCTGTTTTAGGGGAACTCCATCATTTAGCTCCAGTGTACTTGATGAAACATGTAAATTAGACACTGTGTCCTGTTAGTGAGGGGATAAATTTCTATACTTTTAACGATCACAAGCCAGGGCACAGTCTGCTGTACCCCCCGAGAATCAGAAGGAAAGGCTGTCCATCATGACAGGCATCCAGTCAGAATTCAGGGAATCAATAAAGCCATTAAACTATAATCCTCTGGTTTATTTCTTCAGACTCTTAAATCGGAAAGGAAGCAGTGACAAGAATAGAACTTAAAAAGTGAGATGAGTCCCAAATTTCCTTCCTAAAGAGAGTAGGACGAACTCCTCTTACTCGAACAATAAGAGGTGAAGGAAGTGGGATAGGTGAGGAAAGGATAAAAATGTAAGGATAACTGGAATCTTAAGCACACAGTCATTCAATTTTTTGACTCATTAGTTTTATAGTTTCAGTTTATACATTAAAATTTGTCTTTTTTAATCGTCTTGCTGTCCTGTTTTAGGTAGGGGAGGAAAGGAGAAAAATGTGGTTTGTTGTTACCCAGTGTTTTACCTCTCAGGCTATAAGGAGTTCTGTTTTCTGTCTTTTTTCTTCAGGACTGTTTGAGTAAAAGCAAAAAGTTAATGTTCATTTTTATTTGGACTGGCATCTATATAGAGCTTTTCTAGTCTTACTGACCACTCAGAGTTTAACCATACGTGCATACAGTGCTTTATTCTAAACACTTTATCTACCTCACATCCATTGCCAATTTGCAATCACCAGTTAACTTAACGTGCATGTTTTTGGACTGTGGGAGGAAGCCAGAATACCTGGAGAGAGAGAAAGTATGAGGTCTCTGTTAATGCTAATGTTATTTTTGGATTTGCATTATTAATAATATTGCCACAAATGTAGAATTAATATGTTTTTACATTTTTTTCACACCATATTATATATATTTATTTATTTACTGACTTGCTGTGACTGTAGGTGTTTCTGGCAACAAGAAAAGGGCTCATACTTTTCTTCCCAAAGCACTGGTTCAGCGTAAAGGTCTTAAAGCAGGTGACAATGAAAGTGAATCTTTTTTTTTTTCATCACCTTCCCACCTCTTCCTCTCCCTCTCCTTTGGTCCAGTCTCGTGTAGAATGGGTGAGATTAAAAGCAGTCAGAGAGAGACAACCCCGTGCTCTTCTCTGAATGGATGAGTGCTGCCCACTCTCCCCTCTTATTCCCTCACTCTGGGTGATAGCATTTTTTAATTAAGGTGGGGAAGGCGGGCGGGAGCGCAAGGGATGGGACGAGAGACACTAGGAATGATGGAGGGATTTATCAGCGCCTCTCCTCACACTCGCAGCTTATCCCAGAGCGTGACGCCATGCCTCCCTGATAAGGCAGCTAATAGAAATAAGAGCGTGGACGTGCAGCCAAACTCACACACGCTGCAGAACGTGAGCTGAGACATGCAGACATATGCACATTTTCTTAGATAATGAAGATAAAGGCACTCGCAAGTGGGCACAAAGACCTCTCAGGAGTGACTAAAAAAATGTGCACCCACACACACGAGAGTCATTAATTTATTTCATTGATACATTCTATGCTGTGCCATATTTCTAATGGATTTCAGTTCCATCCACACAAAACACAGCTCTGCAAACACACTCTTACACTCAGTATACACATACTCTGAAACACACACAAATACAAGTGGCATTGTTCTCATGTAATAGGGCCTTGGTCCCTGCATGGTAGGAACATATGCAGCGCTTGTTTGTGAGAGTGTGTATGTGTAGACAGATGGGCTCCTCTAGTAGAAGAGACAGTGTAATTCATGGAGCTCGCTGGCAGCTCCTGAGTGCTTCCCCTCTGTTGCTCATCCAACACCACAAGTTCTGTTCTCACCAAAACCTTCTGCTTCAAAGTGAAACACGCGCACATTCATACAATATATGCATCTTCGTACCAGCTAACTAGCCAACAAATTAGAGAAGAACGCACACATCTGTCACTTTGGTTCTTTATTTTTTCTCATCAGCAGCAAACAAACACCCGCCGACCCACACACACACGCATGCTGCCAGCGCCAGTGTGTGTGTGAGCTGACTGACAGAGGTGTCCCCGTGGGGTCAGTGTCTGTAGGGAGCCACTGGATAGCAGGCATGTCTTAATGAGGCTCGTCAGGCTCTTTGCACAGCGCGCACACACACACACATGCTCCTTTGCTCCATCTTTTCTCTCTCCATCTCACTGCATCTTCCTCAGCTGCCTGTATTTTTCCTTCCTCATCACCTTTTGTCGCCTCCTCCCTCCCCGCGCGCCTGTCACTCGCCTCCCTCACGCTTCCTACCTATGTGCTCACCGCCGCCCATCGTACATCAGCTCAGCCCACCGCCATCACCCCCCCCCCTTCCGATCAATCTTTCCCCTTCTTCCTCAATCCGTGTTTTACCCATCGCCTCGCCATCAATCCTCCACCCTTCCTCATATCCCTCTCCTCTTCTTCACCCTCTTTCCTTGCCTTCATCCTCTCCTTCACATCTTCCATTTTCCTTCCTACTGTAATCCTTTCCCCCTCTTCTCCTCTCACTCCTTCTCTCCTTTCTCCTACACCCCCTCCTCTTCATCCTCCTTGGAGGCCAGTGAATGGGCAGCTCAGGGAAAAACTGTTGAGGCTGCAGGATTCTCCCCAAACGACTTAATCTGCCGAGGCTCTGCGCGCTGATAGCCTCCTGCACACCGTCCCCTCCATAGGCTTCCCAACAATGACTGTCTGTCTGCACAGCCGCAGCAGATAAAGAGATGTCTGTGTGTGTGTGTGTGTGGCTTTCTGTCTGTCTCTCATTCTTTGCCATCCCCTCTATCTTTTTGAAAAATTTCAGTTAGTGATTTTTTTCTTTTTCTGTGATTGACAGGCCCTCTGTGTGTGTGTGTGTGTGTGTGTGTGTGTGTGTGTGTGTGTGTGTGGGTGGCCGTTTGAACACTGTGCAGTGGCTATGTGTGTGTTTGTGTGCACACATAAATGTGTGGGGGGGGGTGAGTTAAAGCATGTATGTGAGTGCCTTCATGTGTGCACTTATAGCTGAAATTGTATGTGTATTGTATATTTGTGCAGTAGCTTGTATCTGTGTGTGTGTGTGCGCATGTGGGCGGCTGGAGTCGTGCACTCTCATGAAATCACCGGCAGCTGTGTGTGCCTGATGTGTGAGCGCGGGCGTTGCTCTTCTCCGGTAACAAAGTAAGGAAGCCATCGCAGCTCTATCAAATGTCAGAGAATCTTAAGTGTGCCTTTTAAGCACAATAGGCGGTGGAAATGTCAACACTTGAAGGGTCTATTACACTTCAAGCCTTTGGTGCTGTTTTTTTCTTCTTTCCTTCCACTTCCTTTATTGATGCTTTCACAGAAATTTGAAAGTAACAGGCAAAAATATCAACCCATTTATGTCAAAAAATGGATTCATTCCAGTGGCTGAGTGGTTAAGGCCAACATTTGGTAGTGCACTGTTAATGCCATATGATTCAGTTGCTGCCTGATTTCCTGTCCTTCCTCTGTGTTTTCCTACAAACGTGAGATACTGCACTAAAAGAGGGTTTGTCCTTTATTGAGTTCAAAATCATAACGTTTATTAAAGATCCCACTGGAGCGTCAGCAAACACAGGCACACACATACAGAGCTAAACAAGTGGTTACCAACCAGGGATACAGTTAGCCCAGGGGGTACTTGCAAAGTCCTTCTAGAAGAAGTATCTAATATTAACTTTAATTTCATCAGGACATAAAAACTACAAGGATAGAATTACCAGTCAAATCTGAAAGAAACACTTAAAAAGTGCTGACTTTGCCATAAAATAAGTTTTTAAAGAGCTTTTTTCCCCCCTGGAAGTTATACTATTACTACCATCTCTGCTGTTGCGCTATTCTCCCATAGATTTCAATTTAGGATTCTTTGTCTCTTTTATAACATCTCTCTCTGATTATCTCTTTGGTACTTCTGCGGTAGCCAGCAGGCACCTGAAAAGATTAGCTCAACTAATCTGAAAAACCAAAAAAAAAAAAAGGGAAAAAAAAGAATTGAATAGACCTGAACAATAACTGCTAAAAGTAACGGCTAAGCAGTAGAAATAGACACAGAAAAGGGATACCTAAAATACTAAAAATTTTGGTCAAAAAGTATAACTGTAAAAATTGTTAACTAATATCAAAATGTATAGATAAACTGTTAAAATAAGCAGCCAAAATTATGGATAAAAAAGTTAGAAACTGTTAGCTAAAAGTATGGCGAGCAGTTACAATTGTTAGCTAACAATCTGCTGTACAGGCTACATTTTTAGGAAAAAACATAATGGATAAACAATTAAAATTGGTCAGTAAACATAAAATAAAACTTGCTAAATGACTTAGTAACTAAAAATTGATTGTGGTTGAAACATTTCCAACCATAACTGATAAATGGTAAGCTGAATAAAATTGCTAAGAGTAAATGGTAAGCTAACAATAGGCCAGATCCAGTTTTATGAGTTTAAATGGACACATTTGAACATTAGAAGTAATGTGGGTTAAGAGGTTTTAGGATCCATCTCAGAGGGCTGTGGTGGTACATCAAATGGAAAAGGTTGGGACCCACTGAGCTAAGCTAGTTCCCGCTGTTGTCATGGAGAACATGTTTTTTCCTGTAAAAGTGATAATGTCTCAAAATCTATTTCAGTGAAAGAGTAATAAAGAACCAGTGCTCATAATGCAGTGTGTCTGTGTGTGTGTGTGCGTGCAGAATACTCATATATGTTCCTTTTGTACGTGCATGCGAGTTTATGCGTTTAGCGTGTTTGTGGGAGATAACGCAGAGCGCAAGAGCCGCCGTAGCTCTCAGAGCGAAAGCAGAGAATAGGGCCTTTTGTTGGCACGGTAGCTTCTCATTACAGAGTCGGGCGAACCCCAGAACCCCGCTAGACAGGCCGTCTGCGTGTCACTTCCTGTCTAAGCCTGCAGAGCTATGCTATTGGCAGGCTATTGTTCCTGGGAGAGCGTGATAGGATCAGGGAATGTGTCCTAATGTTTGCAGATTGGCTTGCAGGAGCAACAATTACACTTGGAGAACGCTCCCTGTGGGGGAGTAGGGAGATAAGAGCCTGGGTGTGGAAGAGGGTGAAAAAGGCTCTGTGTGTTTGTGTGTGTGTATGTGTGTGTGTGTGTTCACCAAATGCAATAGTAATGATCTTTTATTGTTTTAATAGCTTACCCATGTGGTGCTGCTCGCATTGAGAATCCACAATGGAGAAGTTTTTCCAATTTCCTCCTAACTGACAGCCTAAATTGCTTTCTTTTGTTTTACTGTTCATTTGTTGCTCATCACATCTTCATATAGAGAAACAAGGTAAATGAAGGAGCGCCCACTGAGATGCTGTGCTAGGGACTGCATCATTTACTGGGATTTTTTTTTTTATGCTTTATATGAGTCTGCCATGCAAATGATGCAGCGTAGAAATGCATCAAAGTTATGTTTAAAATAAAAACATACATAAACATTTTTAAACGTTCCTGTTTGTCTGTTGTAAAATCAGTAAATGCTGTCAACTTCTAAACCCACCTTTCTGTCTTTATGCCAGAGTGCGGGGGTTTCTTAGATGCCAGCAAGCCCGGTTATATCACCTCACCTGGTTATCCTCTGGAGTACCCCCCTCACCAGAACTGCCACTGGATCATCACAGCGCCGGAGCCCTCGCAGCGCATCGTCCTCAACTTCAACCCTCACTTTGAGATCGAGAGGCTCGACTGCAAGTAAGGAGGGAAAGGGAGAGCTGGATTCAGGTTGTAACAGTGAAGTCCATAAACCCACTCTTTTCTGTCAGAGGAAAATTGCCTTAGCCAGTAAGACGGTGTACTATTATTCTGGCTGAATGGTGATTCGTGCTGACACTTTCATTAGTATGCTGCAAAAGCATTTGTATCTCAAATAAGTAATTTCCAGGAGAGGCACACGGATTTTTACATACTGTTATAATTCACTGCTGGTGGTTTGGCTCGATCCCAGGTTGTTGAAACGTAATCCACATTTTGACTGCAACAGGTCAATCGCAAAGGAAATTTTAATTGCAGATGCAGGCATTCTGTGAATAGCAGACCATTAAGTAGACTGTGGTTTTTCCTTTAGTGAAATAATTATTTATTCAGAAAATGGAAAGCACATAAGCTCCTCTTTGTTTTTTGGGGTTTTTTTTTTTGCACCATTAAACTCATTTTGTCCTGGATGCTGTACAACCGCTGACTTTTAGTATTTGCCTTGGCAATTACGGGGTTAAACTCCTTGCTCAAGGGCACATCAGCTGCAATATCAAACCTCAGTGTTTTAGAGGACAGGAAAGGCTGCTCATTTCCACATCCCAAGGTTTTGTGTCTCTCTCATACACTGTTGAATACAGAGGAGAAAAACAGGTCACAATAAAACCCTGAATGGAAAGAATGATTCAGATAGCTTAATAATTAGTCCTCATGTTCTTTCCACTGGTTAAACCGACGAAGTAGGACAAAAAAATGCGTCGTAAGCCAGAAGATATTTGAGTTTAGAGCCATACACGGTAAGGTTTTTAACCTCCTGAAGAACAGCACACTAATATTTACCCCACAGTGACAGTTCTAAAAGTTTGAAATTTGCTTTTGAATGCTTCCCTGTTTAACAACCTATCCGACGTTATCGAGACTATGAAGCTGTAATCCCCCTCCATCTGATAGTCAAATGCCAAGCAACATTTGAAAATCTGTGTCTGAACTCGGGCAGTAAAGACAGAATGATAAGATAGGATGTAAGAAATGAATCATGATGTATTTTGAAGTTGGAGAGGGAGTGCGGGCAGAGGATGAGAATAAACAGGGGAGGCTTTAACAAGTAATAGAAGTGAATGAGACCCAGCTGTTTATCTGGATATGAGCAAGTTGGTCAGTTTCCTTTCTCAGAGACATAAATAATCCAAATCATATGGTCTTCTATTGTCTTTGACCTCAGAGGAAGAGGGGGAAAAGTCCCAGTCTCCATTGTTTAATCCAATTTTATACAACCAATTTTGGTAGAATGATTCTGTTTGGTCTGTTTATCAGTGCAGTTTCTCCTCTTCATGCTGCAGCCCTCCCTCCTCCCTGTAAATTGAAGAATTAATAATCGCAGATGGGTTGTTTTTGCATTGTTCGCCGACAAAGCATTTCGTCTGGCCAGGAGAAAAATGTTACTTTCATGAGGACATGAATGGCTGCTTTGGTGAAAAGGTTTTGTAATGATTGTCGCTTCTTTTCACACAGTAGTGCCACACCGCATTGAACTTGAAATGTTATTTTGATGTCTCCTCTTTGTGTCTCCAGGTTTCTGTCGCTTTTTTTTTTTGTCAAAGGCAGAATGTTGCGTAATTATCTCTTTTTCACAAATATGTTGCTCCGCTTTAACACCAGCGTCACGGTGTCAGCGCTGTAGCACGCCGGACTTCCTGCTGGAGTGGTAGAGAGAGTGAGAGAGAGAGAGGGAGGGATGGCTCAGCTGTTGATAAGCAGTGTGTCAGGCAGTTTCTCACAGCCCAAGGCATGCAGGGCAGGAGGAGGCTGAGGGAGGAGGAAGAGAAACTGAAATGCCCCCTTCTTTTTTTTCCTCTCTACAGACAGTTTTATTGGAATGGGGGCTTTTTTTTTACAC
Organism: Paratilapia polleni; assembly: GCA_015106735.1. Classification (NCBI taxonomy): domain Eukaryota; kingdom Metazoa; phylum Chordata; class Actinopteri; order Cichliformes; family Cichlidae; genus Paratilapia; species Paratilapia polleni. Next base: position 21,289 of record VUQI01022380.1, read on the forward strand.
TCGCCTGAAGGGACTGAGGCCTTGGCGTGCCCTCTAACACACACTCCCACTCAGCCTCCCTTCATCCTGTATGTATGAGTATGTGAGTGTGGGTGGGCGTTTACGAGTGAGTAACTGTGCAAGCACATATGCAAGTGTGTAAGACTAGCATCTCTGCTTCCCTCATACCTTCATCCGTCTATCCATCCCACCTCTGGTAAGCCCTGTTTGAAAGCCCCATTAGAGAAATAGTGGATAATGCCAACATTTATTTATGCATAACCTTTAACATTAATGTTTTTGCCCTTCTGTGTTTCATGAAAGAATTGTTTCCCTTTGGGGCACAGAAAACAGCAAAAATAAGTGGGGAAAAAAGCAAAATATGGCTCGATATTCCTGCTCTCTCCGTCCTGTGTTATGCTTTTTACCCGGATTGATCCAAGCCCTATAGCGCTGTTACGGGTTGCTTCCTTTTCTTGCCTGTATGATTAGGCATGGCAGTGTGAGAGAGAGAGAGAGAGCAGAGAGTAGATTTTTGCATGTTTTCACGGTCTTCTGCGAGGTTAGGGCATGGGGAGCCAGAGGGGTTGCAAGAGGAGGAGGGCTCAGCAGCATCTCGGTCGAGGCTGGAAAATCTGCGTGACAGGTAGGATTACAGAGATGGCAGCAGAGAAAAGCAGAGCGGTGTTACCTGAAAGACTCAGAGCTGTGTTGTCTAGACTGCTGATCATGGAAACACACAGGAGGAAAAAAAATGTCCATATGAAAGGCTGAACATGTGTTTTTGGTGGATATGCTTAAAAAGCACATGCACATACGCTCTTAAGCATGCAACCTGTCGATGTAAAAGTGCTCATCAGCCATCATATTCCCTGTCAGGCACTTCGGGCCTTTATAAAACTGAGAAAAGTGCTTGGTCAGCCCAGGCAAGGCTTCTGAACTCTAATATCCCCTGCCAGCTGGTGATTTTCCCTCAGTGGGTTCAAACAGTCAGTACTCGGACGATGTAACGAAGCCAAACAGTGGCTCTACTGCAGCAATCAAATCGGCAAGCCTTATGCAGGCGCTCCATGTCTGAGGTGGCACTTTAATTCAGGATTTCATTTCAGGGGGAGTCCGGCCATGTGCCAAATAGCTCTTACCTCCAGGCTGCCAGCCGATTGATGCGAACTAAATGTAATAAAGGCTAGATGAAATATCAGGCCCATATCTCTAATGCAATCTGCCATCACCAAGCCCCAGGATGCTACCTAGTGATATACCAGGAGCTGAGGAAGGGGAGACAGAGAGAGAAGATTGAGGTGGAGATGATTCTCCCTTTCTTTTTCTGTTTCTCTCCAGCTCTCTTTCTCTTCATCTTCTTCCTCTGTTTTTTTTCAATCTGCCTCTCCCTTTGTTCCTTCTTTCTCCCTCTCCTCCCGCCCAAGGAGGTGTTTTATTTTAACACACTTGAATTAAACATTGAAACGGGTGGGCACACACACACACACACACACAGACATGAAAACATCATTCAAGAAGATCCATTTCTTCCACCTTTGTGGGTTTTATTTTCTCACTTTTATTTGGTTATTTGTTATTGAATGCAGCCTGCCTGAGGTGGGAAGATTTTATTATATAACTTTATAACTCTACAAACACACATGCAGACGCACCCACAGAGCCAGAGATCCCCTCGGCCTGTGACACGTCTGGCCACAGTGAGAAGTGTCACCAGCACACAGCAGCTCTTTGTTTTTGTGTATGATATCATCTTCTTACTAATACTCAAGGGAAGGATGAGATCGATGTTTGTATTCCGCTTGTAATGGGAAATCTATAAATGGATCAGCAATAGCCAGAGGGAAAGAAAATAAAGAAGGCATGAAGAGGAAGGGCAGGATGATGGTTAAGGATGAAAGGAAGGACAGGCGAGCTCCCAGAGGTCACGGCTAAAGGGAGTTGTTCAGGATCGGATCTGTCGATATCAGGCACTTGGCCTGCATTTAGGACAAGATCATGGTCATCAGTGTCCAGCAGTCATCAAAACTGCCAGGATATAATGATGATATAATAGCTAACTGGTACAATTAACCGTAAAACCCAGCATGTGATTAGTGTAGCCTGGTGCAGCTGCAGCGCTGTTGTCTCTATATTCATCTGTCACAAATGTAACCAAAGTCGATGAATTGCGCCACAGTATGAGAAAAGCTCAATTGCAAATATGCTTTGATAGAGGTCGATTGGAATGCATCCAGCAGAGGCAGCAGGGTCACAGCTTCAGCACAGACAGCAGTTATAGTCTGCTGTTTCAGATCGATGTTGCACTAGAAGGTCTTGGGGCTGAGCCTAGACAGTCTGTGGTCAGTGGTTTGGCCCAAGTCATCTGTAAGTATGAACCTGTGATGGACAGCAGGGGAGGGCAGCGAGGGATGAGAAGATGAGGAGGAGAAGTGCTATTTGTTTTTGGGCTAGATTGAAGATGGCAGGCCCTGTGGATCTGCTGGGATTTTGCTTGCAGCATCTAGTTAATATTTCAGAGGCACTTATGGTTTATTAGAGTCCCCTTTGAGGGTGGGAGG
>VUQI01022382.1:5670-16361 GCA_015106735.1 Paratilapia polleni
AAAAGAGCTGTGTTGTTAAAAAAAAAAAAAAAACACAAACCCAGAAAACAAATAAAAAAGAAACAATTTACTAAAAAGTTAAGAAAATAAATATGTGGTCTTATTTTTTTTAAGTATCCCGTTGAGAAACTGATTGTGAATCCCTGGAGCACGACCCATCCAGTATGGATGGATATCGATAGTGTTTGTCTACAAAATCCTTTTTTGCCAACTACTTGAGTGTGGATCTTCAACACTAAAGCACTGACAGCACATTATGTCATTCCAAGAAGAGGACATTCAGAGCAGTCCTTTCTTAAAGCTAAATTACCCTGCATGATGACCTCGTCTTAGGTAATCTCATTGTTTCTTTTCAAATGGATTTTAATTGCCATTCTGAAATGAACTAAAACCAGCTGCTGGCAGGAAACCAGTCTAAAATCATACGCGATGCTTCGGAAAATGTTCGGCTCTAATGTTAAAGCATACATGATTTGAAGTTAATGGGCTAAAACCCGAAGAGCTGCCAAAATGTTTTGTAAATGAAGCCTTAAAACCACTGGAACATTTTGAGAAGCACCCGCTTTTTCCTGATGCACCAGAGCCATGGTGTAAGGGCATCGAGCTGCTTTCATGCACCTCGTGGAAGCTCCATCTGTGCTCTCAACAGGAAAAGTTGCATTTTGCTTTATCAGAGTTTTTTTATTTTGTAACAATAAAATGCATTATTTGTGGATTCAAAATTGAAACAATGAAGAATAAATCCAGCTTCTCTCATATTTGACCAACTATGAAAGCTAAGCAGCCAAACACGGATACAGTTCTGAATTATAGACTACAGATAAAAGATGGACCTAGCCACCATGACATCACCTATTGGTTTGTGGGCTACTGTTTTAAAGGCTGGTTTCCTGACTGCTGCTTTCTTTTTTGTTTTTGGGAACCAGGGTTTACCATATTTGGCAAAAAGAATGGAGTGCAAAGTCATCAGCTAACCGCACTAGCTTGGTAATGTCTGCAACTCAGAGCAGCCACACCCAAATTATTAGAAAATTTCTTCAGATCAATCAAAAAAGGATGTACACACAACACAGAAACTCCCAACTTCTGCAAAGTATGGTCATTTATATACTTAACACTTTGTTGGGGCCATAAAGATGGGCGTACAGTAGCTTCCAGGTCAGAAAAATGAAGCCACTATGGAAGTGCCTGTATTCTGTCTGAAGGCCACCAGGCAGAAACAGCTGTGGTTGCAAAAAGACTTGCGATCTACAGGAAAACAGCTTTCTGACTTGACTTTTGTCTTGACTGTAAACACTTTCCTGTTCAGTTTATGGGCTCAGTCACTCATTGTAGGTCATAGTGAATAAAAAAAAATGAAGCCTGTTTTGTAAATCTTGTTCAAAACTATTTTCCAAAATAGAAGATTATCCATGATATGCTCATTGGCTAATGACTTGTGTTTGACACGTCATTAGCCAATGAGCAAGCGGTACCACAGTCAGACCCATCTGTTTTTGTTTTTTTTTTAAACCAGGATGGTGACCGTGGAAACACCTCATCCCAAAGTTTCAAAACAGGACTTCAGAAACCAATGGGTGACGTCACAGTAGCTACTGTCTGTGGTTGGGGCTCCTTTACCACAAACTACTGCATCACTGCGGTGTGGCATGGAGGCGTCAGCTTGTGGCACTCCTCAGGTGTTTCTGATCCCAGGTTTCTTTGATTGCAGCCTTCAGCTCGCCTGTGCTTTTGAGTCGGTGTTTCTCATCTTGCTCTTGACAATACGCCATATTGTCTGTGGGGTTCATGTCAGGCAAGTTGGCTGGACAGCTGAGCAAACTATTTGATAGCAGTTTTGGCACTGTGGTCAGGTGGCTTACCCTCTTTGTGGAGGGTGTCGATGATCATCTGGATCGACTGAGACATACACGTTATTTATACTGTCTGAATAGTAATTTAATCAAACTCAAAATGAGATAATTCTAATAATCTGAGATACTGGATTTCTGATTTTCATCAACTATAAGCCTGTTATTAGTATTAGTAATATAAGTATTTTAATTTTTTGAGATGCACCAGTACAGTCTGTGCCACAGATCCAGTGGCAAATAGACTCAAGTAAGAGAAGAGCGATCATCACACTCTGTTAGTGATTCACTGTGAAAGCTAAAAGGAGTAGAAAAAATAATCAGGAACAGAGGGAAGAAGAAGGTCTTGTAAACTAACCCACCTGAAAACCCTAACAGTCTGAAATGACTTTTGGATTTTCACGCAGCTCTTTTGTTCATGAGAAAGTCCCAATGAGCTGCAGAAATCAGAGAATAAAAAGATGTCTGACTGTTTGTACTTACTTTGTGCGCATAGAGAACTGATCTCCATCCTGTAATGCTGTTCGAGTATTAATGAAAAATGCACCGTGACAGAGAAGTGGAGGCAAAAAAGGAGCAGGCTTCAGACTGAGTGGTTTGGCTGTGAGGTGATGCATGCAGAGATCCTCTGAGTATGGGAGAGAAGTCGACATAAACCACTAATGATGCACACCCGGTGTCCTGGCACAGCTCACAGGGCCTTGAATAACCACCGACCCTCCCTGTCACTGCTTCTCATTTTGTTTCTATCCATCTTCCTGCTGTTTCATAATCCTCCATCTCTCACTCTCTCTATGCACCACACTGCTAAATTCTACATTTCCAATCTGGTTTGAATTTCCAGTTCTCCATCACTGGCTTGCAAATATAAACCATTATTATGTTTTCCTCTCTTCCATCCTAAAGGCATCTGTGCCAATTACTTTTTATTTAATTTTTTTTTTTTTTGGGCTTGGAAAGGTGTTTGATGTAACTGAGTTAGTCACAGATATCACTGTCAGCACCAAATGAAAATGGACTGTGAAAAGCAGCGGGATCTGGAAAAGTTGTTTTGGATTCGGCCGAAATGCGGCTTTGAAGAGGCAAACAAACTAATTTCAACGAGAATGAAAGGAAAAACTCTTATCTTTTACTTTATTGTTTAACCCATCTGGAGCACATTAAAAATCAGAAAATGGCTCATCAAGCACCCCAGGCTCAACTGATCTTGACACAGATTCGGTCAGAAACCATTTTTATGCCAGAATTTGACACATAATGATTTTAGCAGCCACAGTCACATTTCACTGTTTGGAACTTTACGGCGTTCCATATGCAAGTGATCTCCATACTTTCTGATGTTTAATGTGGGGCTCTTTTTGTACTCATCTCTCTTACTTTTTCAGTGACTCGGTCAGGATGTAGCGGTGCTTTGGCCTGTGGTCTCTCTGTCAACCCTGTCTGGATCACAGCTGTGCCAAGAGTGTTTCATTACTTGGCCTAACATGTGTTCAGTTGACGATAAATGAGATTAAGCGTCACTAAAGCTGTGTTTACTGTTCCTTGTGGGAAAGAACTTTGTGTTTCTGTTGATTGTGATGATGCAAGTGAATAGCAGCTTTGTCAGACATTTGCAGCGGTTTGTTTAAAGTTGCAATCAGCAATTTAAAGTAGTTGCTCTGACTTCATTTTTATAGGCTTTCACTCAACTGGTCTGTCTTCTCTTCCTATGCACAGGAGTGGGTGGCAACTTGGTGGCCATCCAAGCCAGCAGGATCTCGACTTATCTGCACTTTTGGAGCATCCCAGGGGTGCTGCCCTACAAGATGAGGCAGAGCTGGCCCAACCCATGCATCACCTTCTTCTCCTCAGGTAACACTGCCATGCCGTGGATGCACCCAAAAAGTAAAATAATGGAAATTGCTGTGTTTTTTTACTTTGTTTTTGTGATCATATCAAATTAGAAGAAGAATTGTACTATGTCGCCATGGTTTAGATTTACCGTTAAGATAGACTAGAAATACCTCAGAGTCAAAACATCGGTGATAAAGACCAGTACATGGTGTATTTGATAGCAAAAGGCACCATTTTCTTACGCTGTCTGTGTCTCCCAGGAGTCAACTCGAAGTCAGCACGCGTGCTGTTGATGCTGGTTATACCCGGTCACCTGGTCTTCCTTTACGCCATCTCTCTGCTACAGGGAGAGGAGGCTCCTATCACCATAGCCTTCATTGTCTGCTACCTGTGTGCTGCTCTGCTACAGGTATACTGACTGAGCTCCATGTCCCACATTGACTCTAAGAAATCATTTGGATTTTCCTGCTGATGGCAGCTAACACTGGGTGGTTTCTCATGAACTCGTTGGCCCTCTGCTGACCCTAAAGTTTCCCATGACAGTCTGATACAGACTGTGAAAACAGAAAACATCAGAAGGTACATTATAGACTTAGACTTTGTACAGTCTGATCGAAATGGCCGCAACCACCTGTTACCTAAGTGTGAAATGACCTGTACCAGGTGTGTGTGTCTTTCAGCGGCTTGCTGGGATAAAGATTTGCTCCAGGACAGAGCAGAAAGTACACGGCACTCCTCAGCATAACATCATCTCAGCTGTTATGTGTTTGTAAAAACCGTATTACTGAACAGAATGTTCAGATGTTCTGCCCTTTGGTACCAAGTTAATGATTGTTTGGCGCTCTCAATAATCTCTTGGAGGTTCAAGTAAATCTCAGATTTCTTATTTGCCCAAGTCCAGAAAAGACTTAGAAGGATTGAGGGATTTTATTTCTTCAAAGACTCACAGGATGCTGCCAGTGATCACTGATTTCAACTGATCACCTTATACTTTCAGCAATCCATTTAAACCATGTAACCATTTAACCATCACTTTAAATATGCATTCAAACCATCTATTTCAAGCATTTATCCACTAATTTTTATTTTAATTGTTGATCTGTTAGAGAACTGTTTGTTTACTTTTAGTTAACCTTTTTAACCACTTATGAATTACTTTTTAGCTCACTATTCATCACTACTTGTCTAACTTCAGTTCTGTTTTAACCATGTTAGGCCTTGGTTGCACAGGCCTAGAGACTGGTCAGCAACCACCTGGCAACCTTGCTAGGGAAAAATGTGTATCCCCAACCGGATGGCAAGTGGTTGCTGGAGGTTGTTGGCTGTCGCTGGGTGACATCAGTCACAAAGAGGGTTCTACACCAAAAACCTCCTTAGATTTACTTTGGTCACATAGCAGATTGCCGCAGTCAATCAGTTTGCTTGGAAAGGTACTGATTTGTCTGCAAACAGTTGCCAAGCGGTAGTGAAACTTGAAAAAGTGTGACACAAACCAGAAATGAGGAACGTTTGCCTTCAAAGTAAAAGTTGAGCCTTATCTCTGCAACAAACACATTTCAAAAGGCGTAACTTTTACTTTTGACGGCGAACAGTCTAAATTTCCAGTTCGTACTTTTCAGTTTGACTACTGCTTAACGAGAAGTTGGCGAGTGTTTGCAAACAAGTCTGCATCTTCCATGCAAACTATGGGTGACCACAGCAATCTGCTAGTGATCAAAACACTCACAAGGAGGTTTTTGGCGCAGCACCGTATACCTCTTTGTGAGCCCCTGGCAACAGCCAGCCACCTCCCACAACCACAGCTGTTTATTCAAATACTTTGCTGTTTCAACAACTGATCCATTAGATTGAACAATTCTATTCATTTGTCTATTATTCTAAGCTAACATGGACCATTTAAACCATTGCCCATTACTTTTAACTATTTCAGTCATTTGTCTTATCCACTTATCTATCACTCCTAGCTAACTAGGAGTTAGCTAGCCACTTTAAACTAGCTGCTGTTTCAAAACCTGTTTTTTTTAAATACTCGCTGTTTCAAAAGTTGATGTAGTACATTTAACAATGTCATCTATTTGGTAATTACTATTTTATTTGTCCAACAGTTTGATCTAACATTGAATACTTCAACCATTGTCCATTACTTGCGATTACTACTTCAACCATGCTTGGTCAACTATTAACTATTTTAACAACAGTTACTTTTAGCTAACTATCCAACTTCTCTATCTTCAGTTCATTTTTAGTCACTTTAAACTAAATACTGTTATAACAGGTCTATATTTGAGTAAAGCTATTACATTTACCAATTTCCTTTGTCCATTATTTTTCAACCATCTGACCTTTACTTTTAGTTATTTAAATCATTTGTGATTAACCTTTAGCCAACACTGAGTATTTGCCAATTACTGTCAAGTACTATTGTAACTATTGCTAACATTACAAATACACCAATTGTGCATCTGTGTTGTCACTTTGTTTTGATGCTCACGTCCCAGTTGTCTCCTCTCTCCAGGTGGCTATCCTCCTTTATGTTGCTGACCTAATCGTCCGTTTGATGTGGCGACGGAGTCTGGACCCTGACAACTTCTCCATCCCCTACCTGACTGCCCTGGGAGACCTGCTAGGCACTGGCTTCCTGGCCCTCTGTTTCCGCTGCGTGTCATTGGTTCAGAGCCTGGGTTTGTAAATTTTCCCATTTAAGCGCAGAACTCTTAGCCAGCCACCATCTCACTGCACCAGTTTTGTTGCATTAACAGAAATGCTTTTGATTGGACAATAAAGCATTTTCGGACCTTGATCACTGCGCCTGTTCATCCTAAGAAATCTTTGTCACAAATTCAAACCTTTACACTGATGGAGGTACAGCACAGGTGACACCCACCCATTTACACCCATCCATCTGGGTGAAGGTTTTTCTGCTTGAACACATCCATTTTCACCTTAGCAACCAATCATATTGTTTTATTTGACATCAAATATTCTGTCCTACTGAACATCTAGTTATATTGAATTTAAGTTTACAATCATTCCTGTTTTTTTTTTGTTTTTTTTCTTTTCTGTGTTTAGTTTTCCTGCTAATTTCAGTTTGGTCCTTCTGTGGTCACCCTATGTAGCAACTTACCATAGCAGCAAAAGAACATCACAGCTTATTTTTTTGAACTTGTGGATAGAACAAAGAGACTTAAAGCAGCCCGTGTTTTGGTGTGCTGCACTATGCATTAATTTTGGAGGATATAGAGGGGGACATATGTCATACACTAACTGGAACATAATACCTGATGAATGTTTTATATTCTCATAACTTCCTGTCTCCATTATAATCCATAGAATGTACTTTACAAGGACCCTAATAACCAAAATTAACATTTTCATAAGGCTTTCTCCTTTTCTGTGTCTTTGAGTTACTGAGACAGATGGATCGACAGACGGAGATAGTTACCATTAAAGGTTTGACATCTGTAAATGTTTGTGTTCACAGTGCAGAGCAGTGAACACAATATGTCTAATATTCAGATGATGTAGTACTTTTTCTTGCACATGCAGTAGACAAATGTACACTGTCATCAACAAGCACATTAAGATAATACTGTAATAATAAGCAAGTAGATTGTTTTGCAGATTCAACATCACACTAGAAATTGTTACAAAAAAAAAGTGTTTCAAAACACTGAAGGCTGAAAATGTGTGTACACCTTTCAGTACTTGTATCACAATGTTCAAAAAGTATTCTGAAATATTTTAATAGCTGTGAACTTTGTGCTGCCACTTAATGACAAAAGAAAAAGAAGATTTGTTTAGCTGTGTAGCTGCATTGGGTATTCCCAGGGTAGCTGAATTCTCTCACTTGATACCAACAGTCCCTTTATTGGAGGGTCAACAAAGCCTTACTATTGATTATGATGTTTTTCAGAACCATAAAACCTCATCGTTACAGCAGTGAGTGCATATATACATGCACGCATTATGTGTCTTCAAACAGAAAGTAAGCAACATGGAGTATTTGCACAGGTTTGACTTCTGGATTGTTTTTCAGCTCAGCTACTGACCAAATCCAAAACTCACCTTTAACCCCAGTTCTTGGTCATAGTTTTCTTGATTTTCTTTGTCTTGTCTTGAAACTCTGGGATAGTAGAGTTAAGAAATATTCCACTCTTTTGGACACGTTTAATCCACACTGGGAGAATTTGCATGCAATTGGTCTCACATTCTGTCTGAGCTCACAGTACCCCCTTTTCATTAATGTAACAAAGTCATATTTTAGCTGCTTCATATTCAAACTTTGCATATTTGCATTTACATTAAAACACAAAAGATATAATCAGTAAAACTTCAAAAATCATAGTTATTTGGCTGACTGACATAGACTGGCCCAGACTATATTTTAGCCATCATACTTAAATTTCTTGTAAGTCTTTGTGTTTGCGTTTATGTGATATCTCAAAATAACACTGAAACACGAATGTGTGTGTAAATGCACTCATTAAACACAAGGAGAGTTTTTTTTGAGTAAACCTCAAAACACCCACGCATTTCTGAAAACAAGCTGTCTTCTCAGTGCAGATTTCTGTGAGGTACTGCAGTGTGAATAGTTCTTTGCTAAAAGCTTTTATTGTAACACTGTTAAGCACTAGATGGAAAAGAACTGTTCTATAGACATGTACTACTTGAATCCCAGTTTAGTCATCTGAGATCAGTGTATTAACTGTGATACTGTGAGAATTAGACCACAGCTAAGGTCGTGTTGTACCAGCACATAAGTGTGTCTTAACCAGTGTGGGGGAGGGGGCTGGATGATACTACTTCCATATCTTATACTGATTATGGAAGATACTATCTTCCATAATCAGAAATTTAGGCTGATAATAAATGCATAACAGTAAAGGTTAAAAGTCATAGTTTAGTGCTTTAGTAAATATTTATTTCTAAAAATGCAAGTAACTAAAAGACCAGTGGTTTACTTAAAGTATTTAGATAAAAAGGCCAATAAGTGGATGTTGCTGGTTAATAAGCCGGGGTTGTTGTAGTAACTGTCATATTTTTTTTTCTTCCCATGTCTGCTTGGAGAACGCATACGCAGCTGATGTTCTTGTAGTCTAGCGGAGTCTGCCAGGTCACCACAAATTAGAGGATACACAAATGTCCGCACTGGGCCTCCCTTGAGGGTCACCCTCTGACTATGAAATTTACTCTACTCTGACCCAAGTGGACCCTCGCAGACTCACAGGCCACTGCACCGAATGGTTAAAAAGATTACTGAATACATGTAAAAAGATGGGAAAATAACTTAATAAGCATTTAATTTTGTAATTTTATAAATATGGACCCAACTGCTAGTGACAGGAGTACTCACAATGTTGCTTTTTATCTCAGCTAAATGCCCAAGCTATGGCTTAAACTGTAAAACAGAACAAGCTAACTATTAGGCTAAACAGCTGCTTGCTGTAAACTAACAAATAGTTAGCACCACTATTTGGCTTACTGCTAACATAACCCAACACCTACTAGCTATACCTCAAACGGTAAACTAGAACAATCTAACTACTCAGCTAATGGCTATGGTAAGCTAATACTTGCTAGTTACAGCTAGCAGTTCAGCTAACTGCTAAGATAACCTAAATAGTTGCTTGCTATAGTTTAAACTCTACGTAGAGCAATAATAACTATTTAGCTAACTGCTAACAGACCCTAACAGTAGCTATAGAGGCTTCTCATGTGACCTCACACAACCAATGCTCATTGTCAGCCATATTCAATGGCCTTCAAAGTAAAGGTTGTGCTGCAGCGGTGCAGTGTTGGGCTTTTTGAAACATGTTTCAAAAGACACAACTTTTACTTTGAAGGCAAACAGTCTCTGTTCTGGTTGTGTCACACTTTACAGTTTCACTACAGCTCGGAAAATAGTTGAGTGTTTGCAGACAAGTTGGCAACTTCTGGCCTTCGCAGTGACCAAAACAATCACAAGGAGGGGTTTTGCCAACTTATTGGGGAATACAAATTTTTCCCTAGTGACCTGAGTTTGTCAAATGGTCAAGAACCAGTCTCTAGGCCCGTATTAGTAGGGCCTTGTTCACTTGACTGTACACCATCAAAATTGCAGTTAACGTCACGTAGTTAGCGGTCACATGACTGCCTGTTAGCTGTAGAAGTTGAGCTACACACCTGCTACGTATGGCTCCATATTTAGAATGCTATCAGTCTGTAAACCTCAGTTTTATTCCAAAATTATTTTTTTCCCCCTTTTCCTTCAAAAAAAGTAGTGTATCATCCAGCCCTGTTAGGATGAAGAAATATTTGACTGCCAACTTGCACTGTGTTTTATTAGTAGTCTAAAGTTGCCTTGAAAACAAAATTAATGTCATCTGTATGGTAACTAAAATCTCATCTAAGAACGTGGTAGTGTTAAAAAAAAGAAGCTGTATTTAAATGTCGCACCAGTCCTTTCTCTTTTGCTTTGTGTAGGCAAAATCTTGTACTGTACTTCAATGTTGACACTGCCACATTATGAATTTAGGGCCTTTTTAAAATGCCTTTGTTTTCTAATCTTGCTGTGTTCACTGTCACCTGAGCGTCCATGGTGTCATGTCCCATGTGTCTGGAGATGGTGTCTGGAATCCAAAATGTTTGGTGAGTGTTTATGTGATTTTGTGGCTATGAACAGTTCTATTTTAATAAAAACCAACAGAGTAATAATGTCTGTCTTTCTTTGGCATCATCACCTAAACTGGATTTTTTAAAAAAGTACCACTACCATAGCATGTGTGTGATTTTACAACTTTTGACTATTTTACTATTCCTAATGCCATCAGGTGAAGTGTCAAGAATGACATGAGCCAATTTTGCATAAATTACAGAAAACAGGACACACCCAGCGGTACTATTTCTGCACACCTGTATTCAAACGTGCAAGAAAACTTTCCAAACTGATAAAACAAACACACACTCAGTGCTGCCGTTGGGGGGGGGGGGGGGGGGGGGTGTTTTTTTTTTTTTTTTTTATAAGACCAA
>VUQI01022382.1:16381-37063 GCA_015106735.1 Paratilapia polleni
GCAGAGAAGGGGGGGGGGGGGGGGGGTGGGGGGGGGGGGGGGGGGGGGGGTTGTATTTTTTTTTTTTAGTTTCAAGGTAACCAGTCATTCACTATCACATCAGCAAGTGCACTTCAGTTATCAAATTCACAGCTTGGTGGCACGAGTGCATGAGAGATTCTTTCAGATTGTGCTCTGTTCACCATTTCACAATGACTCACCGTGACAAAGATCTGACTCGAGGAGCATTTCTACAGAAAATGGCTCCTTTGACTAGCTGTGTCCCACACAGCAGCGTCAGGGCATCTTACATGAAAGATTTAGTAGATTCAAAATTAAAAGGTGAAGCATACATTTTGTGCAGCATGTAATAACCCAGAAGAAAAAAGGGAAAAAAAAAAAACAACAAGTGTGTGATCAGGTTTTGCCAAGTCGCAGCTTCTTGCAAATTATGGCTTAAATTACATACTGCTACACAGGAAAGCACTGAAAAGGAACACCCTGTAATCGATGGCTGCAAACAGGAAAATAAAATACGGCACAAAATTAAGGCTTGAATAAAGACACAGCTTTTAAAACATACTAATATTGCACTTTTCGAAGCATAATTACAGAAAAAAAAGAAAAGAAAAAGGTTGGCTTGTGTGCCAGCTCAGGCCTGTCTGACTAAAATAATATATTTTACAAAAGAAACCTGGAAGACTTGGAGATCGGGTTAAAATACTTTTGTCTTAAAAAGCACTGACTTCAGTGTACACTGAGCAAACCTGGTCCTAATATCCTGACTGTGGGACATGTCTATTTAATGGAAATGTCCGATTCAGTTGTTTTGTGGTCATGTCTCAGCAATATCTAGCTAGATTAAGTAATCCTAGCTCTTAATCTTGATAGACTGTGTAACCTTGAGATATTGGGATAATGTGGGCAATCACTGCACTGTTTAGTTTTATATTTTTCCTAACCGAATTTTAACATATAGAGATTTGAGCGGGATCCAAATGTTGTCTAAAAATATATTTAAAAAATAAACTGAGATAAAAGACATTTCAAGTGGGATGATCAGGAACAAGTTTACTTATTGGCTTTTTTAAAATATATATAAACGGTGTCAAAAAGAGTTTACAGTACCTACAGTAGCAGTGCCACACACACACACACACACACACACACACACCATAGACTGTATATAAAAGATGGCCCTACTTTCCAGGTCTGAAAAGCCAAACATGGAAGTGCTTTAAACCTGCATTCTTTCTAAAGGTCAGCAGGGGGCGACTTCTCCTGCCTTCGGTTAACCAAAGTCTTCGGTTAGATAGAAGTCTATTGGAAAAGTTCATTTTATAAATTATGATCATTCTAAGACTCAGTAAGGAGAATAATTTAGGGTATGCTCATTAGTTAATGACTTGTCAGTCACAAGTTGTTAGCCAACAGATCCACCCCTCACTCGCCCACGCCCAGCTTCAAAACACCAAGATGGCGGTGGCAAAAACCGTCATCTTGAGGGTTCATAACAGGACCTCACAAACTAGTGGGTGACATCACAGGAGCTACATACAATTTTTACATACAGTCAATGACACGCACGCACACACACATATACAACACACACAGGTCACAAAGGCTAACTTTGGCTTGTGTATCAGTTCAACTCTGTAATCTCAGTTTTACATCTTTTGTGCCCAATTATTGACGTTCAAAGTCCTTCTATAAGGAGTCTCACTGATCTACAGCCTTTTGGCAGTTATTTTTAAGCATCCTCTAAATTTACTGTAGTTTCAATGGTCACTGGGACATAAACACTGCATGAAGAGAATCACCAGGTCGGCCTGATGCAAACTGGCCCCCCCAAAAACATTTTTTTCTTTGAGTGCCATGTCTCTCACTGATGTCTCTGGTGCTTGCTATGAAATATCTGAGGTAATTATTAGGAATTTAAAACAAGATATTTTTATCTTTGGCAAATCTTAGAACCATAGCATGGGTTTACAGCCAAACATTACATTAATAAAAGATTTTCCTATAAAAAAAAAAAAAAAAAGAAATCCATCATATTTACTGAACAAGGCTCTGCAGTGCAGATGACTGTAGGTGGATTAACCCTTCGTGTGCTTGCATGCACTCCAACAAAGTGAGCTCTGAGCGGGGGTAGTGCTGTCCTGGACCCAGCCCTGACCACAGCTATGTGGTTGTTTGTTCAACCCACCTGCCCAGAGCTAAATACAGACAGCGATAGATGAGAGATGGCAACACGCTTTTACTGGAATGAGGGCGTGTCTGTGACTTTCCCTGGCAATCACTCTCAGAGATCTGTGAGAGATGGCGTGAGTGAGAGCTGTGCAGTTTTCAAGCAGCGTGTTGATATGATATGCTCCGAAGACTTTCTGTTTGGCATCAGTTAATGTGCAAAAGCTGAGACAGCAAGTAGATATTCATTCTGAAAGAGAAAAACCGCTTGTTCTTTCAGGAAAAAAAAAGAAAGAAATAATTTTCTCTGAAACATGAGCCTGAATCCTCGTTTTC
This sequence comes from Paratilapia polleni, assembly GCA_015106735.1. Taxonomy (NCBI): domain Eukaryota; kingdom Metazoa; phylum Chordata; class Actinopteri; order Cichliformes; family Cichlidae; genus Paratilapia; species Paratilapia polleni. The sequence goes on from VUQI01022382.1 coordinate 18,884, forward strand.
TAAAACAATAAATACTTTCTGCACTGACAGACATAAATAAAGGCCGTCTTAAGATACAGTCGGCACATTTACCTACAAGAAGAGAACCTGCTCCTCTGAACTATGACTTTCATTTTTGGCTCATTAGTTCTCAGATGTTAAAGGAAAGAAAAAAGAAAAAAAAAACTGTAGTGAGCACTGCAGAAAAATGCTGGCAGGGGAAATTTCACCAGCTCTACAGCAACGAAACTGAAAGTCAAAGCAAAATTTGATGAATTTGATGAAGCAAAATCTTGGTGAGAAATGGAAATAAACACAAAAAAGGATCCGTTTTGGAAAGAGATAATGTGTCACCTGCATCTCACACGCATCATACACCTGCAGCTCTACTAAAAACAAACACTGTCCTCACTCAGTAGATAACGACACACACCGTCTGTCTTCTTCTCAGGCAGAATTTTGGCTTCATTTACTCACTGAAACCAGAAAATCAAGTCATTCTCCACAGCTCTTAGTTTTCCTTGGAAAGTCCCAGTGACAAGTCTGTGCTTGTGATGGACCACACTAAGGCAGAGAAAGATACAAAATTAGCAACTAAAAAGTGCACAATTATCATCGCTGAAACACCTGAAAGGACGACTGATGTTCATCGAGTCCTGAGATACTCTGGTGTGGAGTAGTTGAAGAGCAAGAAGTCCATTCGATACAGGTTGAAGAGTTTCTTCTGATAGAAAGGGCTGATGTGCTTAAAGTAGCGTGCTGCCATGTGGCCGTCTGTCCTGGTGGTCTTTCCGGATGTTGGAAATTGAAGCGTCCCCTCCACTCCAGCTAATCTGAGCACGGACTGAGCATCAGGATCCAGAGTCTCATACTTCCCCACTATGTCGTAGTGGATTAGGCAGGGGTGGCAGAGGGAGTGCACTCGCTCCCAGTGCTCATTGAAAGGTTCCTCCCGTTGTGTCCGAGGGTCCACGAGATACTGGACAAACTCTGGGAAAGTCACGTCATCTCCCTTCTCCAGGGCTTCAGGCTTGGGGTTGAGCCTGTACTGGCGGATGATCTTAGTTCCGTAGCGTTTGTGGAAGGCGGTGTTGTACCTGCGTGTAAATTTGTTCCTGTACGCCGACACCAGCCGCTCGAAGGGCTCCCGCACGAAGATGAACTTGAGGTAGCTGCGAAGGCGCTGGTTGATCTCCGCGACCGAGAACTCGGAAAGCGAGCGGAGGTTACCCGCAACATGGGCCTCGTTTGCAGGGATGGCGAGGGGGTCGGTGTAGCGGCCGTTGCTGCTGAGGACCATGAGCACACGCTTCCAGTTAGTGCAGGCTACCTGTAGGTGAGAAAAGAAACACACCACCTGTGAAATGAAAAAGGCTGAGGGAAAAGGCACACTTACGACCAAGTACCTGCGATTCAAAAGAACTTAATTATTTTCCTGGACCTTAGGACTGATGGAGTAAAAAAGTTACACTGGTATACGCCTATCTCATCTCAGTACTATCAACTGTCCCTCTCACCCTCAAACCTCTTTTCTTTCATTGCATCTGCACTGATCTCATAGTTACCAACCTTGGGTACGTAGCAGTAAATAAGGTTGTGCTTGTCATCAACAATGAGGTGTTTGAGATCCTCGGGCGAAAGCACACGGCGCTTTCTCGTGTGACTCACACACGCCTGTTCCAGCAGCTCCCTGCGGCCTTGGAGGGATAGCTGCTCGTGATGAGGGCGACGGAGAGAGAGAGAGAAAGAGAGAGGAAGAGGCACAAACAACTTTCAAACAAAAGCCTTTTAAAAACTGCTGAAGGCAAGCTGTCAGCACAGAGCTTAACTGCTTTAAGGATTTCACATGGAAACCATTTTACTAAAGACTCATTTTATTGAAGATCTGGCTCTTTGAAAGGTCTACACATAATCTGATCTTTCTTTATGAAAGCTGACAAAGTTGGCTGTCGGAGCTTGGAGTGTTAGCTGAGAGCTTTGACACAACTTTAAAGTCTGTACACTAAATATGTTTGGGCTCAGGCTCAGTGACTAAGTGTTAATTTTGCATTTTGGGTTTTTTTATACAGATTAAACAAATGCTGTAATGGATTAATTACTGAGCTTTAGGAAGTTGTGGTTGGTGGATTTTGTACATTTAGACAGAACCTCGCTACCTAGCTGTAGCCCTAAGGTCAAACTATATATATATATATATATATATATATATATATATATATATATATATATATATATATATATGTGTGTGTGTGTGTGTGTGCCACTGTCCTCACCTGGTCTCCATTATAAACGGTCTGCAGTGGACTTCCTCTTTTCCCTTGTCTGCTGCCAGTCTTCAAACCAGCTTCTGCATTTAAACAGGGAAACAACAGCACATATTAGTCAACAAATACTTTTTAATGAAACACACACAGCAATCATCTGGTTGCAAAATGAAGACTGACTGTGTAGAAGTCTATGTGAAAACCACCTTTTGGCTCTCTTGTCTGTGACCTCAGTAAACAATGTCCTGATGGATTTATGGTCTCAGTAGCTTCCTTCAAGTCCCACTGAATACGGTGAGATGTTCAAATTGTAAAGAGAGGACGATAAAGCAGGGTCTGCTTTAACGTGTAATTGACCCTCAGTTTCTCAGTCAGATCCATCCCTCACTCATCCTGTCCAGTTTCAAAACACCAAAACGGGGGCAGCAAAAACACTCAGCTTGAGGCTTCGCAGCAGGGATTCATTAACCAATGGGTCACATCACAGTGACAACTGTTGCAACACCATGGGTTCTGAAAAGTGTGTGGGTGTTGCTCTGGTATCTAAAACTCACCCAAAGATTTTGCAAACCAAGCACATACACACACACACACAACATCTCCAAAGGTCTCCCCCAGCCCCGCCACACCGCAAAAACTGTCCAGGAATGCATCAGATAACACATAAAAGAGCCTAAGCCTTTGATTACAAACTCCAAATTCACCAGACCCCACTCCAATCGAGCCTCCATGGAATGTGCCGGAACAAACCGTGGAGGTCCCACCCCACAAACCGCAGGACCCGCTGTGCCAGAAAAACCACAGGACACCCTCAGAGGTCCTGTGTCCACTCTGACGGATCAGAGCTGTTTTACCGCCACAAAGGACTTGTGCACAATGTTAGGTAGGTGGTTTTAATGCTGCAGCAGACTGATGTTCTGGCTCACCTGGTCACCACAGTAAATCTGCTACATGTGTATCATACGTCAGTCAACAAGCGAACACGTGCAGTAAATTAGGCTGTGGTTGCTCTGTTGACTGTGTCACCACTGATTTAAGTGTAACCACATTACTGTTATTTTTTTTTTAATGTAGTGTGCATGTAGGTCAGTAATGAGAAACAGCTTTTTTTTTTAAAACAGTGTGTCATATATTTGCACAGGTTTAAATTACACTGTAAAGATGTCCAAATGGAGTTATAGGGAAGCTCAGGCGGAGCCAACTTTCCACCCCTCTGCTGGTCTCATTTAATCATGATGTGATCTCCCACCTTTCCTTTATACTGCAGATCCCGTAAGAACTGTGTTCTTTCCAAACTCTAACACCTACATTAGTAACACCTCTCTTTTAGTCCCTCTTTCCTGATTTATCTATTTCCCTTTAGGAAGACCGTTACCTACCCACAGAAAACTGAACACAGCACAAAACAGATTTGAGGGACACCCAATCCCCCCACTTACACAACTAAACAGTGAATTAGCAGTTAGCTGTGGCTTTGAACAACGTTTGGCTGCATACTTGTGATTGCCTTTCCTTTCTTCAGCCTCTGTAAACACATCTGTCTTCTTCACCCCCCATAATGGCAGTGTTTGGGTCTGCAGTTAATGGTACTAAAGTGAGAGCAGAAATTTGTTTTGCACATGTGCCTAAACAATGCAGAGGGCTGCTATACATCATGCACAAAGCCGGAGTGAGACAGAGGTGAAGAGAGGTGGGAAATGTGTTTTATGTGGCACAGCATGACTTGAAAAAAAGGCCTATGTATGGATGGATTTTTTTTGGGGGGGGTCCATACCATCATATGGAAAGAATATTAGTCACAAGGTCCACAAGGTGAAGGGCTATGCTGTGCAAGTATGGAATCCAGATGCAGACAGAGGCTGTTTCCCTCCTACTGTCTCTCTTCTTTTCTGCTGACCTACATCAAGCAAATAAAATAGAACCATTACTGTTCTGAAATGGTACCCCTATTTCACATCCCTGTCGGCTTGTGGGATTCTGCTCTGATGAGAAACATTGTTGGTGATTGACATGAAACTGTAAATCATAACTGCTTCCTGCCATTTTGAGGAAGCAGAAAACACAAAAAGGAGAACAACTGGTGACTGATCAAATGTACAGTCACACAATAAGAAGACCTGAGACAGACTGTGAGGCTGAGACTGTGGAGGCACTGCCTCTCCCTGTCCCTCCTCCTCTCTGCGTGAGCTCACACAAACCATCAAAATCCTCAACTTCCTCTGGGTAATCTGTGCCACATCATCACCAACACGCACAGACAGACATCTAAGTCTTCCTGGACTATCTAGAAAGCCCCACTGGATACATATGAAATCCACATCAGGCCAAAATAAATAACATCTAATTTCTGATTTGATTTTTAATAATGGGTGAAGATGTTTTATACGGTACTCAGATTGAAAGTTAGACACATTCCTGAAGTCACAGAACCTGCAAACTGACATCTCAGTGTTACGAAACATAAAGGCTTTAAAATGAGACGGCAACTTCCAGGTATTACTAAATATAATGTGTGAGGCGCCTGAGCGCCCAGTCTACAACACAGCACCGTACATATTAAGCAGATAAGCCTCCAGCAAACCCAGGACACTTCCTCAGGAAGCTGGAAAGTAGGTCAAGAGACACTTGTGGAGGCTCTGCTCACACTAATGGTTTATTGTCTGTTTTGAGAATAAACACTATATGGAGATTAAATGTTTAGGTTTTCCATCCATACCGAGGTCATGAGGTTAGGACAGGAAACAGGGAAGAGGAAATGCCAAATATAGGCCACAGTATAAAATCAGTCAACATAACATCATCAACTGGATTTATGTTATTCCACTTCAGCTGTCTCTTGTCAGCTTCACTCCACACGTGAATGCATGTGTGTGAGGAGGTGAGAAGTGTGAGGAGAAACTAGCATGGCTCTAAATGGCAGCAATATGCAGTACTGACTCTCACACTGAGCTGAAGTGAGACCAGTGGAATAAAATTGGGTGAATAATGTTTATGTATGTTTTACTGTGTCTGTCTTGGTCTGACTGCCTTTGATTAATTTTCTAATAAATATTAATTTATCAAATTTATATTCTTGGATGTATTTAAGTTTTTATTTTTACATTATCAGGAAATTTTTAAGTGGCCTCTGATGTTGCCTTACACACAAATGAATGATTACCTGTCTCCTCATCAGCGCAAAGAACACAGATGGCTAGTTTAACACTGGTATTAGATCAGTACTCAGATTGCCTACTCAGATCTATACTTTGCAGAGATCCAGAGTCAAGGTGTCGCTATCATATCGGAACTGAAAACAGTTGTAACTCTGAGTAAGGCCGCACAGCAGCTTGAGTGAGTTGATTGCTTGGGAATTCCAAAAAAGTTGGTTTCAATGTAAAATCATAATATTTGCAGCAAGACTAGAGGCATGGCTTCAAGTCAGTCAGTGTGGTCCATTGTGGAATGTTTCAGCAACTCTTTGATGGGTAATCACGACGTGTTGTACAAATCCTTGTGGCTCCCAGAGGTTGATTCACCAGCCTGTCAAAGATTGGACTTATCCACAGAAATATCTGATCCTTATGGGCTGTTATTTATTCCCCCTTTGTGCCCAGGAAACTACAGTTTCTTGATTTATTTCTTCATTTGTTAAGACAGGAAAAGGGGAAAAAATAAAAAAAGTGGTTTAAACACCTCAGCTTGTCATCACAGCATTTGAATATTCAGTGAGCTCAAAGCTGATGTGAAACAACAGATAAACCTTAGTCACTGCGATCTGTCATCTTCAGCCAGTGTATCGGCGTCTCCCTCGGCACATTGCTTTGTTTTTGTGGTTCCCAGCTGATAAGCACAGTTATGATATCTGAGTTTGTAGTCAAGATGACACACAATTCACCCGCACAATCTCTAATGTGTGTGCACACAGTCCATTGCTATGCATTAAATACACGTGGCTCTACATCTACTGCCACTACATTACATCGTTTAATCTAGAATTCCTCTACTGTTAACAGCGCCGGCTCATGTCCTGAAATATAAAACGTTTAACTCAGGAAAGTTTTTCACATATTTTATAAAGCACCCCATGACCAAGCAGATGTCTGTGGTTACTACGTTCTGATCAACATAAACCTTTTTTCTGTTTTGGGGTGTGTGTGTGTGTGTTGAGTGTTCTATCACATGCACCAGAAAACCACCACTTCCTCTCAGACCCAGGAAGTGACACCATACCGACAGTTGAAGAGGAGCAGAAGAGGCCCCAGTCTTATTACACCGATACGAGCTTGTGTTGAACTTGGATATGCTTGGATAGGCTTATGAGCCCATCCCGTGTTTGAAGCCACGTGAAGCCATGCCGCTGTTCTATCCCTAAACAAACAAGGTTCCATTAAGCCTGTACACTGATCTGGATCATTATAAACAGAAAGCACTAAGCACAAACCTATCACTAATCAGATGATACAAGGATGATGACATAGTTTAGAAAGTATTTTTGTTCCCCCTCCCCAAAGGCAAATCTCTGCCCTTCTCTATTGGTAAGGAAGCTTCTCCTTTCTATTGAAAAAGCTCTTCCCCTCTGTGATCATGATACATACAGAGCACAGAGGATTATGCTGCATCAGTATACTTGAAGGAGGTATAATTCCACTTAACTGCACTTGAAAAGAAGGCCTATCTTTATAAGGTCCACATAATGGAAGTTTCCATGAGCTGTAAGAAAACTGCAGTGTGATGTATTTTGTTTGAGGTACATAAAAGTCTGTTTTACGAGTGACTGAAAGAGAAAATAGGATGTCAGAAATGGTGTTATCAGGAGTAACGGGTTGCCAGGCTGTCTGTCTGTTATAAGCACAGCTTGATTTATGGTGTCGCAACATCCATGTGCTACAGGCTGCAGATGGTGGTGATTAAACCAACAAAATAAAGTGGTTTTACAATCAGTGACACAACTGAGCTGGCAGCTCCTTTTCATTTTACTCCTATTCTTCTTATTTTTACTTACACTTCTTACAAACACGACTAACTTTCTGTAAGTCACCTCATCCTTTTTCACGTGAAAGACCTCAAAAATCTCATGTCAGAGTTCAGGTTTTCCTTAAATATATCTGCACTCTTCTCCGAAACAAGATGGAGCACATAATGGACCGTGATCTGTCTGTGATATCACTGCAGATAATCATCTGCCCATGTAGCTATCTGCCTTTATAGTTTCCACACCTCTGCCATCTCTATTTAAACTTTATTTATTCAGAAGTCTTTTACATTCCGGTAAAAGTAGCTGTTGTTCAACATTCTGCACCCGACTCCAGCAACCAGGAGCTCAGCTCTGTCAGCATTTTTACACACGAAGAAATGCAAAACGTTGCATATGTTCCACTTGTCTCAGTGGACATTTTATTCTGCTTATTAGGGCCAGGTCAGAGTCTTAGAATGATGGTTATAATAATGCACAAAACCCATGTACCTCAGTTTTGGTGGTTCCATAGATGGGCATATAGACCTGTGAATTTAGTGCACCACTGCATCCCTATCAATAGCTTATAAATGTCTGGTTTACATGTTTTATTCTGCTGATTTGAATAAAAATTGAATAAAGGATTATTTTGAAGAGAAAAAAAATTTACTAGCAAGCAATCTTCTCACTGTTATCTTGAAAGTTCAGTCACTGCTAACCAGTTAGCCCTGGCCCAGCCCATCTCGTGTTCCTTGTGGTTGTCCTTGATATCATTCAGCTGCCTCTCCAGAAAAATCTTGTCTTGCGGTCAGACGAACTCCAGTTCCACCATCGTGGACTGCAGCTTGTGACCACAGCTTTTCCCTAGCTATGGAGATATGCTGCGAGCCGGTCTAACCAGAACCTGCAGCAGGTGGAGAATTACCAGCTGCAGTCCAAGACGTTGGAGCTGGAGTCCATCCACTCACCGGACAGGCAGCTGACTACTGCTCCACTGTTGATTGTCAGAGTGTGAGTGTACATAAATATAATTATTTAATTTAAGGCTTTTGTGCACCATACACCACAAACAGAATTGCAGTATGACCACTGCACTCCTGTGTCATAAAGTACCAGCAGCAGTTGGTGTTTTGTATACCTCAAAAACAAGAGATCATAAAGTACAGAAAATGCTACAAACACATCAGAACTGAAAACATGACTCTGGTGCTACTAGTTTTCAACAGAGCAGATAAGGTCAGAGACAGAGTCTGACCAGACTGTAAAATCACCTCATCTTTAAGTACTTGAGACACAAGCCTCAGCTCTCGTCTTTGCGTATAAATCCACTTATGCTTTGGTACTTCATTAAAAAACAATGCCCTTTATGTTAGTGGTTTGAAAAAGGAACACGGTCGGAATATTAACAAACAGACGTCTGATACACCCCACAGAGTGAGACAGTACAAATTGCCAGCAGGTGTAGCATGTGGTGTGCTGTGCTCTCTAATGAGCTGTCGGCTCTGTTGGAGACCTTAAAAACATTACAACACTGTGTTACAACATCTGCACCGATATCAGCGTCAGACAATAAGTGGCAGTGTGCACACACGCACACGAAGAAGTGTGCTCAGTTTACAGAATTAGGCTGTGTGTGAATGGATGTGAACGGGGTGTGTTTGTGGGTAAATACGTGTGTTTAATGACAAAGATTACAGTGTGCTCCTACTATATGTTTAGGTGAAAAATAATGAACTGCACACGGCTGTGTGGGCCCTGACTCTAAACTCTGTTTAGACTTGTGATGTGGAATCCATCACTGTCAGAAGAAGCAGACAGGATTCAGCCAGTGTGATGCTTCAACGATGTCTGTCAAAACAGCCTTCAAAAACCTGTCACGCATGGCCGACAGTTTGTTTTTTTAATTCAGTTCACATTCAGCAAATTCAGTTTCCTGTACGTGACGGCAGTTATGACAGTCCACTCGAGACTTAAAACAGCAGCACGGTGTAAATCAGACGACTTATGTTGTGCAGGTGCCTGTGGGCGCAATGCTTTGTTGATCAGACAGTTTGCCATTGCCTCCCATAGCTGGGAAACACAGAGAGGCGTTTTCCCACCCTTGAATACGCAAAGTTGCATACGGCTGCCCAGCAAATGAAGTGGAAAAAAGTTAGAGAGGGCGAACGTAAAACAAACAGCACCGTGAGCAGAGAAAATAATCCTGGTTCAGAAATGATGATTTTAGCAAACCCTGCCCCTGGGTCCACTTGTCTAAATATCAAAACCCTATTTTAACAATGGCAGGATGACTGAGAAACGAAATGATGTTTCACTTCTTAAATTCTATCGAACTGCAAATTTCATGTTGATGAGCGTAAATGGTTTCCTGTGCCAAACTCAAAGAGCAGAAAACGCCGCAAATTAGCGCAGTTAGAGTCACAGTTCAGAACACGTGACTCTTAAATGCTGATAAGTTTGCTCCATCTTTGAGGACTGTTTACAAGCGCGCACCAACATTCAACACAAACAGCAACACATACGTTTACATATTCAAAGGAAACTCACACAATGACACTGATGTAGCACGGCTGGGTCAAAGCAACCACATGAAAGAAAAATGAGTGGGAAAAGAAACTGGGTGTTCATCTCTACTTCTGTTCAAACTATGATGTGTCTTATGAGAGAGGCTGAGTGGAAATAGCAACATGTCAGGAAAATGTGTGTGTGTGTGTCAGAAATGATTTGCACTTGCTTTGAGGGAGGATTTTTTTTGTTTGTTTTTTGTTTTGAGGAACCAACCAATTAATTCTTAGTAATGGTAGCAACGCTTCTGGAATCAATTAGCAAAATGTATTTACCACATAACAGCTGACGGCACAAATTTACTGTTCATGCTTTATTGTGAATCCAAGTTTAAAAAGAGGAGTGATGAATACGGTGCTGACTTCCTCTGTCTAACAGATCTCGGTAGGAAACTGACTGATCCTTTACTGGCTGATAATTTGAATCCCTCAATGAAAAGCTTCATGTGTCAGTCAAATATTGCTACTTTAGAAGAGCCCTCTTATGCTTCCCTTTTTTTTTTCTATCATATGGCTGGTTAAATTAAACATGGTCAAACTTTAAAACTCAGGTTAGTGCCTACAAGTAATCAAGGTCAGTCTAGAAGCAAGTCTCACAACTCAGCGGCCATTTTTAAACACCTCCAGGCACTTATGTGGGCAGTTATTTCTGAACCATTATCCAAATAACTTTAATTTGTTATAAGGACATAAAAACTGCATGTCTGCAATCACCAGTCAAATTTGATAAGAAATGCTTCAAAATTTTGCAGACCTTGCCTCAAAAATCTGGTTTTGAAAAGCAGTCCCCCTAGAACGAGCCAATATTTTTAAACCGTACTGTCATTACTATTATCTTAGTAAGGACTCATAAATAACTACACAAAGTCAGGGAAATCCTTTTATGTTTCATCTGTCTGAAAGAAAAAACATATACATATATCAGATATTTAAAGATTTTAAAGATTTTATTTGTCACCTGGTTGTCCACGCCCCACCTGCAGCCACTCTGCACCTCCCAGCTTCAGGACTACTACTCTTAACTAATGCCTATGAGCCAGAAGCTCAAACTTCAGACTTCTCTAAATGCTCTGCTTTAAACATTTTTTTTTCACACTTGGCCCTGTAAAATGTCATTAGAGCAGATATCATATATGATCATTTCAGGCACACAGCTCTGGCTGTGAGCACAACAGCCACACCCAACTACTGTTCAAACTTTCTATTTTCGAGGGCAGCCAATCAGAAAAAAGTTGGTTAAATGGAGGGTTGCCATAAGGGCAGAGGAGCTAAAACAGCTGCCTTCAGACAGCTGATGAACTGAGGAGGGGGAGATAAATGAGGATTATTTTAAACTGTGAATCATGCAAAGCTACTTTAATGGAGTTGGAAATTAGCAGAACAGGTCCTCTTTGATGCTTAGTATCTTCAGTGATTGTTCTGTCGTCTTGAGTATCTAGACAATAAAATGAAGCCGTTCCAGTCACAGCGGTAAGAGACAATTATCTGTCAAATGTGACAGCTTAAGAACTAAAGTTGGCTGTCTGTCAACTTCGAAATTCAACAAACAAAATCATTAAAATTACATCGTATTGGCACTGTATGATGACACACTCCCCCTGGGATCTAACCTGATTCATCTGACTTCACTGCTGATTTATAAGCTTAGACACACAAAATACTCATTCGTGTCAAAATGTCAGTCAAATCATCTTCGTAAGCCTCTTGTAGTATGTAGTCTGAATCTCATTTCAGCCAAATTCCTGAGATAGCAGTTGACAGAGCAATACATCTGACGTGACTTGGGTAAATGAGTTCATAACACCAATCTGGACAGGACTTTGTGTTTTTTTCATAAACACCAAACCCAGGGTGTTGTCGTAGGAAGTGAGACAATGGAAGCACAATCATATGCACTGCGCTTCCTGTCCAGCATTAAAAAGTAAATTTAAATGGCAGCTTGTAGCACTGCAGGGAAAATCATCCGCATGACTGTGTAGATAAATCACTATGCATTAAACACAATTTGCTGGTGTTGGACTACAGTACTGTACTTTCTTCATAACGTACGGTTTTTGTTGCTATGAATCATGCATACAGCAGTAAAGACCAAGTATTATTTTTCTATTGGGAAAGCAAAGTGTTACAAAAATTCATGGGAGAGTTATCACAACAGCACCGTGATGCAACACCGACTGCAAAATTGCTTTCATTATACCATGAGCACTGTTTGACACTGGTTTCCCAATCCTCCACCAACAGTCACACACTATTACTGGAAGCAATTTCCACTGCAGACAAAACCTGGTTATTCCCACAAGGAAGTCTCCATTGCTGTGCCTGCACTTCACTTGTAAGCCTGTGTTTTATTAGGGTACCATCCAGATGTAGTTTAAATTCTAACAAGAATGTCAGCGAATGTTCAAATCCACTACCATGGAAGCATCAGGAGTTCATTCACAGCCAAGTCTCCGGTCAGGTACCATTAAACCAATGCCAAAGGTGATGAGTGGCAATCAAACCAAAATCAAAAAAAGAAAAAAAGAATGAAGAAATAGCATATTTGTTTCATATTTTACTTTGAAGACAGGTACATGTTTCATGTCGCAGTTCCACTGCACTTTTACAATAACTTCTCCAGCTTAAATAAGCAGAAAATGATCGGAGCCGATTTTAGCCGCTCAGAGCTTCTGATTCCACCAGACGTGCTGCTAAACATGTGTGCCCAGTCTATTTTTGACAGAAGCCTCATCAAGCTTTACAAAGCAGATGAAGAGGGCAGGGAGAGCATCATGGGTAGGGATACACCAATCCAACTTTCTCCTGTTCCAGTCTGATACTGACACCTTGGCTTAAGGTATCTGCCCATACCAGTGTTAAATTAATCACTCTTTTATGTGTGAGGCTCGACTTAAACATTGCATTCCTAACTTTATAAAATAAAATGTGGCAAATAAATACATCCAAGAACATAAATTCCCGGAACTGGAGTTTATTAGAAAGATAATAAATGACAAAAGGACAAAAATATACTGTATATATTAGAAATAGTCTCATTTCAGTTCAATATGAGTCATTTGGCTGTCATTTACTGTCACGTTGGTTTCTTGTCTCATCGTGTCTTCTTTCTTTGCTCTGAGTGCACCTCATTTAACCTCTCCTCACACACATGCCACATGTGGAGTGGAGCTGACAACACACTATGTTACTGTAAGTAACAAACAACATAATAGTGAAAGCAAGAGAAAGCAAATCGCCGTTGTATTTTGGAACTCACTTGACCACAGTTTGTGGTTAAATTTAAAAACTACTGCAAACAACAAAACCTGCTGGTGTAGTCAGAGATCTGTGCTGCTAACACAGATGTTAAGTGTACTACTGTGGATGGTCAGCAGCAAAATGTATTTTGGCCGACAAAAATCACTGCCAGTTTAACTGTAGGCTATATTAAAAGTGTTTTGGGGGGGGGCTTAAGCTGCTGTTGGACAGCTCTTTGTGAAGGAACTGAAGCTGCTCTCTTGAAATACTTCAGATGACAATGTCCCTACAGGAACAGGACATCCAGCGCCTAGCGGGGCTAATGTAATTATTAGCTTTGATCGTATGCACACAGGTCAGAGCTCTGGGGAAGGTGAGGGACAACCCCGAACAGCGGAAACTTTAAGGGCTGATTTATAACAAAAAGAGTAGTACTGGGTGTGTTTTACTCTGTGTTTGTGCTTCAGTGCGGTTAAACTCAGTTAGCTTTCTGTTACCTGTTTACATCTGTTTGCATCTCTCCTGCTCTCTACACTCGCTTATACTGCATTTTGATATGGGCGAATTCACAATAAATCTTTTCTCATGTACATATTTCTGTGTTCCTGCTGTCAGACAACAGAACAACTGTGAAATATTAATTTAAACATGGCGCATAAACTACGTGGGAAAACTGCTAACACGCTTGAGCAGTTTACCGAGCCGCTGCTCTACACCTCTAAAATCCAGATTTTTGTCGGACAGAATCTACATTTACATATGTTAAAGATAACAACTGTGCTGAGAATTCAGCTGTATTTAAAAGTATAGTTATCACTTTGAGAGAAAATTAGAAGCCATAGAGTGTCTTATTCAGGTCTACAGTATATCAGCGGCCATAGACAGAAAACTGAAAGAGCAGTGTCACTCCTGTTGGCGGCTTCAGTCACTCATAGACCTCTTCCTGAAAGGGGCAGGTGCATCAGCCGTTCCAGTTCAACCTGAAGCCACAGACACTGAAGCAGACAGAAACAGAGATCCTAACTGGGGGGTATAACAGGCATGGTACAAAAAAAACATTGTTGTGGTATTTTGGGCTGAAATTTGTAATATATATTCTGGGGACATCTGAGCTTAACATTAATATGTCTTAAAGTGGTAGGACAGGGGACCTTTAAGGAAGTGTCATCCAGTTTGGACGATGTCACATCAGCAATAAAGTTCATGAAGCGGCCCCGAAAGCAGACAATTTAACAAGCTGAAGTCGCAGGTTTTTGAATAAGTAGGTACTTCAATTCAATTCAATTTTATTTATATAGCGCCAAATCACAACAACAGTCGCCTCAAGGCGCTTTATATTTTAGGGTAAAGACCGTACAATATTAGACAGAAAACCCCAACAATCAGACGACCCCCTATGAGCAAGCACTTGGCAACAGTGGGAAGGAAAAACTCCCTTTTAACAGGAAGAAACCTCCAGCAGAACCAGGCTCAGGGAGGGGCAGCCATCTGCCGCGACCGGTTGGGGATGAGGGGAAACAGAAGAGAGCATAGGGAGATGGGACAAAAAGGCACACTATGGGAGAGAGACAGAATTTAATAATAGCTAAAACTAAGAATAAGTAGGTACTTCATTTACTTAGAGTGAAAACAACAAAAAGTGGGGCACACTGGGACAGGTGAGTCCAAAATCCAAGAGAAAACACCTCGAGAAACTCAAGAACAAGAAGGAGTTCCGATGATAACCTGACACAGAGTGAAAACGTGCACACTAAATCCACAAACCACTGAGGGGGATAACGAGGAGCAGGTGAACTCAATCGAGATAATAACGATGGCAGGATAAGGAAGTAAGGAAGGAAGTACAAAAACAAAAAAGTCACATAACTAAGCAAGACCAAGACTAAACTCAAATAGATGAACAGTCAGATGCAGACGGGACCTGGAAAGGGAAAAACACAGATAAAACTAAGAATACTATCAGAAACCACTGGGATTTGTCATCAGACTATGACACAAGACATCATGGTCAATATAACTGAACCAAAGCCACGTTACGGGATGGCGGAAATCCTCTGACTTGTCTGCAACATTTGTGTTGTCATCAGGTCATAAGCTCCCTTTTTTTTTTTTACTAAAGCATCTGCAGACGCAATGGAAGTAGTTCTTTAAGGCTGCTCATCACAAAGATCTGTCCTTACACTGGAATCATATTTATAGAACAAGTTTTGGATGAAACTAAAATGGATGTGAAATACAGAAGAATCTGATATCTCATGAATAACTCAAGAAAGTAGGTTGAAAGGTATCTAAAAATGCAATAAATCGGGAACAAATTGTTCTGCCCTGTTTCCTTTCAAGTCAAATCAAAAGAGAGTAGAAGTGAGGAATGAAACAAAACTAAACTGAACTAAACTAGATGGTGCTGGTTTTCAAACTAATGCTGACTAGATACACAGTCATTAAGGAAGCTGTGCTCTGCTTACATCCTGCAAATTAACCCTCTTTAATGTGGCTCCAACTGGCTTTTCATGTGGCTTTCATTTGCTACTGGCAGTCTAATGTAGGCAAGCCTCACTGGGTCAAGCAGTAAGGGTATATAGCTTGTATATGGAGGGGGAGGTCACTGAGAGTGCCAAAGTGTGCCGCTTGTAGGGCTGGCAACATGTGGTTTGTGTGTCTGCTGCTGACAGCTATAAAACATGATTTAAAGTTGTTTTTTTTGGGGGGGGGGTTGTTGTTTTTGTTTTTTTCCAGACTGGTGTGTGTTCTGTGTTATTCAGGAGTGGTGCATCCTTTCGTTACATGTCATTATTTCTAATGTTGCCTTTAATTGTTAGCTGTTCCTTAATATGTGCAGAGATACCCTGGATACCCTTCAGCAAAAACCCACATTGATTGACGAAGATCCTCTTGCCCAAAAATATCACCAGAAAGTCTCCTTTCTGCGCTCTGCTCCTTTCTCCAACCTCTCTCTTCTTAACAAAGACACATTAAAAAAAAAACATCCCTTCTGTATTTGCACCCTGTATGTACACCCTCTCCTCTAAGCACTACTTTGCTTCAGTATGTAAGGTGAAGCACAAATCCATCATCTCTACCTCCCTTTCTCCCTTTCTCTTCGCCCTGGAAGTCTGCAGTCCCATGGGAGCCATTCTGTTTCTCTGTTCAGCCCAGGAAACAAAGGGAGAGCAGAGGTAAGAGGAGGAGAGGAGGGTCATGGTAGAGGAATGTGGGGGGGTCTCCAGGAAGAGGGGGCTTTTAAAACATTCCACTTTTCAGTGTGAGCTTATTCACAGGTTATTCTAATATCACATATGTGCCAGTGTTGCCATTTGTGTCAAAATGATTGTTTACCAAAGATACACACCCCTAGCAAGACCATGAGACCAAATGTAAAAGCATGAAAGCTCTATTGCTTCTATTTTGCGCGCTATTCATTATGCATTCATATACCGTAAAACTCTTTTTTGTTAACCATGAATTCAATATGTCTTTTTACCTGCATTTTTTCCATTCGCGATATCAGCGTCTATTTTTTTTTTCACTACACCAAATAACAAAGCTAGCGTAGCTAGCAATAAAATGCGGACCCTATACTTTCTCTTTGCTTGTGGTAACTGCACTATACCTAACGCAGTGATCTTTGGCGTATTTAAATATAAAAACGTTATTTAAATAGTACTACAATAGGGTTAGTGTGGTTCCATTTTCCCAAAGGGTGGAATAAATGTGTGGTCCTACCTGGTTTGGTGATGCTCTGAAAGTACAGCACGAGAACGAAGAGCGAGCCGAGGCAAGTCGCCAGGAACAGGCGTCCTCCTCGAGTCATCTTCATCCTGAAGCCCGGCTCTGCTGGCGGAGCCCCCGACCCCTCGTCGCTGCCTCTACGCGGTTCATACGAGACCGCCCGGTGGAAGATGCAAGACACTTTGAAGCGATAGGAAGTTATTCATTAACTGCAGAACGCCAAAGCCCATCCAAGAAAAACGACAGTTGGGACGCTGAACGACACAGTAATAAAGGCGTTAATTGTAATGTGACGGGCATACATCCAGGACCGTTCGCTCTATTCGCTACTGTTTTTTATTTCAACAACGTTAACTTTATAATAATAAATGGGCCTTAGATAAAACATGAAATAACGTCATGCTGATATTACAGCCCCCGTACAGTCCCAAAAAAAGTTATCAGCAGTCCTGTTTCTTCTTCGCTCTACTTGACTCCCCCGCCTGTTGCGTGTAGTTTCTACGAGCTACATCAGCTTCTTCTCCGCCAAACAGGGACTGGGCACCCGTGCCATGACGTCACCCCCCGGCCCCCCACGCGCACTCTCCCCAATCTGTGCTACATTCAGTGACGACAGGGCAACTTGATGTCAATGTAATTTATTCATACTTGTCCGAGTATTGTGTATTGCATTAAAAGTATAAGCAAGAAGTGTCATGTCATTGTCGTAAAAAAAAAGAAAGAAAGAAAGAAAAGGAAGTCACAGTCAACATTTTAGCCAAATGAGCAAAACTTAAGATGGACATGCATGTTTCTGTTCGGCTTACGAGACGCACTTGAAGGCAACATTACAGGCACGGCATGTCCTGTCTTTGACTACAACTACTGTCTAAATGGCAAGTTCAATTAAGTAGTTGGGTAAAAACAATTAAAGTCTCAATAGACTTTTTAGACCAATAAAAATTTACTAACCTTAAAGAGAAAGTATATATAAAAAAAAAATCAGAAACAGTATGGATACCAATTTGAATACCTTAAGGGCCATGAAATATGTGCCAAATAAAATTTGCACTTTTACATTCGGTCCCATTGGAAATTGCTGGTTGCAAATCTAGAAGCTGCAGAGAAAAGAAGTTTGCTTCTGTGGTTGCAGTACTGACCCAGTTTCTTCTCCCTTTATGGTCCATCATGCAACGTGAGACAACAGGCCTTCAATTAGGTTCAACTTTATGTGGTTTTGAAGACCAGCAAATGTAAAGAACTAGTACATTTACAGCTATCTAACCTCAGACGTTACATGCAACAACTAGACCAGGGGTGTCAAACTCATTTTAGTTCATGGACCATATATAGCCCAATTTGATATCAAGTGAGCCAGACCAGTAAAAAAAAATTGCATAATAATCTATCTTTCATTTGATGTAAAGAACTAGTAAGTAAGTAAATATTCACATTTAATAAACCATTCTGTACAGGTGGTGAACAGCCTAAG
>VUQI01022401.1:2314-22914 GCA_015106735.1 Paratilapia polleni
TGCCTGCCAGCCCCCCCCCCCCCCCCCCCCACACACACACACACACACACACACAAACATGGCACATGGATTGGAAGGATGCATGTTTATGGCAGCACATGTGGTACCTACATTCAACTCTCACATGTAAGTTTTTTTGTTTGTTTGTTTAGACTTCTTTGTGCTGCATAAAAGCCCATAATCATGCCATCCTCCTTTCAGCACCATCAACAATCTGTGTCCTGTCTCCCACTGACAAAGAGATGAGTCAGAGCAGAGCCCTGCAGCAGCACAGCGGCCTTGACTGCTCAGCGACAGACAAGCAGGAAGAAGGAGGGGGATGTAAGAGTAAATGGTAAATGGTAAATGGACTGGTACTTATATAGCGCTTTTCTACTCAGTTTCTGTGTACTCAAAGCGCTTTACACTACAGGCCACATTCACCCAGTCACACATACATTCATACAGCACTTTTATCTACACTTAAGTGCTTACTAACATTCACACACACTCACACTCCGATGAATGCATCGGGAGCAACGTGGGGTTCAGTATCTTGCCCAAGGATACTTCGGCATGCAGACTAGGGGAGCCAGGAATCGAACCACTGACCTTCCGATTAGTAGACGACTCGCTCTACCTCCTGAGCCACAGCCGCCCACACAAATCCTGCAGTAATCCCAACCAAAGGCTTCCTGAAGAAAGAGAAACTGTATAGCACACATACTGTATACTTATGTCACCCATCACCTACTGCACCATGTGTCTGCCCTGACATGTACACACAGCCAGAGACAGGTAGAAAAACAAACAAAAACAAAAAAACAACGATGATGTGAAAACCAAAGTGGTCCCCAGTTTTGTTGTTTATTGAGAAACAGAGCAGTAAACGCACTTTACAAAAAGACATAAAGTTGTTCATAACACAGAAATGATCTGTTTGAGATGTTTAAACATTACAAGACATTTCCAGCTGTTACACACCAGCTGGAAATATCACCTTGAACAGTTAGCTGTTACACTGACGCTAAAGAGAGTAAAACAGCAAGCTCTGGGCCCAAAACTATAATTAAATCATGGATGATGAAACTGCTAATGAAACAACCAGAGTCTGGCAGCGAAATCATAATATATTTGTTCAACGTGTTATATAAATGAGTGATTAGCATGGGACCACCTAACAGTTTAATTAAGTATACACAGCATTTGTTAATAATGTTCATCCCTCTCTTGTAAATAAAATATAATAAGCTAAAGTAAATGTGTGTCTGCAGTAGTGAGGACTCATTTGAGTTTTACACCTGGAGAACTTTACAAGGGATTTTTATAGGTCTGTGTACTTATGTTATCTTATTTATTAGACAGGCCAAATTTTTAAATCTAAATAATCCTGAGATGTCCGCGTAGTCTAGTCTGGTTTAAGGGTTTATGTTACACTAAGGGTAAGGCTCTAGCATTGTTCTCACAGACAAGAAGAGCTGTTTATGGTTTTGGGTGGTGAGTTTTCCTCTTATCTGTACTGAGGGTTTAAATGTTGTACACACTGTTGATCCCTTGGAGGCTAATTTGCGATTTGTGGTATTGGCACATATAAATAAAAGTGACTCTGAAGCCATCTGTGTTGTGTCTACATCATGGCGTTCCTCTCTTCCCCTTCATTCTGGGCTTTTATTTGGTTCTGTTTGTTGATGCGTTTGATCACTATAATGAAGATAATAACTGCAACAAGAAGAGACATAAAACAGAAGTCAGTTACTGCTACACAGTGCTTCACACTGACATTATTGGACAGTCTAATAGTTTGTGTGATTTCATCAGATAATAGATTTATTTTGAGATTTGTCAGAATTACCGCAGAATCCCAGAATGCCAACCAGGATCCCAACAGTGGGTCCGAATCCATATCCTAATGAAGGTCCTGCTGGTGGGATGTAGCAGTAGCCCAGCTCTGTGCAGTTACATACCGTCACTGGCATGTTGAGAGGGAGACAGGATGTAGAGTTAAAGTATGATGGGACAGCTGATTTTTTGTTTTTTTGTTGTGAGCACAGCACTGAAATATCATCACCTTTTTATTTGATATGATATGAGCAAACATTTGCTTAGTAACCCATCCAGCAGTTAGGAGACTCATTATTATTCATCTGAATCATGTCTCCGACCACCTGATGAACATTTCCTTACCTTTACCTCACCTTTTGGTCTCTACCACCTCATATGTAGCAGCAGGGAGGTCTGTGTTGGACTAGAAGTTTTAGTGGACATGGCTCTAAACTGGGCACTAAGGACAATAATCAGTCACGGTAAAAAGAAAGTATGTCCTCTTTAAATTCTAAGGTTTTACATATCAGGACATAATAAAAATAATCTGCAGGTCTTAAATCTGGGTAAATACAACCTCAGATGAACTACAAAACATGATATATTGCATTGTGTCATTATTTATTTAACAAAAATTAAGCCAAAATGCAGAAGCACTCTGTGAAAAACTAAGTACACCCTTACTAGGAATTAAGAGGATAAGTAGCAGACAGGTGCTGCTAATCAAAAGCACTTGATTAACTGAATAGCAAGTGTGAGCACCTCTATAAAAGCATAGGTTTTGGCAGTTTGGTGGTCTAGAGCACTCAGGTGTATGTTAACACAATGCCACAATCTTCTCAGAAGTGGACGTCCCAGCAAATTTATCCCAAGGTCAGACTGTGAAACGCTCAGAAAAACTGCAAAAATCCCAAGAGCTTCATCTCAGACTCTACAGGCCTCAGTTAGCATGTTAAATGCTAAAGTTCATGACAGTGCAATGAGAAAAAGACTGAACAAGTACGGCTTGTTTGGAAGAGTTGCCAGGAGAAAGCCTCTTCTCTTGAAAAAGTACATGGGAGCACGGCTTAGGTTTGCAAAGTTGCATCTGAACAAACCACACAACGTCTGGAACAATGTCCTTTGGACAAAGGGAGATGTTTGACCATAATGCACAGCACCATGTTTGGAGAACACCAAACACAGCATATCAGCACAAACACCTCATACCAACTGTCAAGCACGGTGGTGGAGGGGTGATGATTTGGGCTTGTTTTGCAGCCACAGGACCTGGGCACCATGAAGTCATTGAGTCAACCATGAACTCCTCTGTGTACCAAAGTATTCTAGAGTTAAATGTGAGGCCATCTGTCTGACAGCTAAAGCTTGGCTGAAACTGAGTCACATAACAGGACAACGATCCCAAGCACAGCAGCAAATCTACATCAGAATGGCTGAAAAAGAAAATCAAGGTGTTGCAATGGCCCAGTCAAAGTCCAGACCTCAATCTGACTGAAATACTGTGCATAAAGCAGCATAAACCTGCAAACCTCAATGAACTGAAGCAATGCTCTAAAGAAGAGTTGGCCAAAATTCCTCCACAATGATGTGAGAGACTGGTAAGTCATACAGAAAACAAATACTTAAAGTGTACTTGCTTGCTTCTTCAATTTGAATTAGTTTTTGTTAAATAAATAATGACATGTTGCAATATGTCATTTGCTGCTGTTCATCTGAGGTTGTATTTACCTAATTTTAAGACCTGCTAAGGACCGGATGATGTTTTACTATGTCCTGATAAGTAAAACCTTAGAACTGACAGAGGGTGTACTTTCTTTTTACCATGCCTGCAGAATATTGCCAGATGTAGGCCTGACATAAACTTTTTACTCACCCTCAAATTTATGTGAGACTCCTAGACCTGCGCTGTCTTTAATGACAATGGGAAGCGAGAAGGTTTTGTCTTCAGCTGGTGTTTTCTTCAGTCTCAGCTCAGCCGTTGTATCTGCATGACAAACAAAGAAAAACAAGAAAAATGTACCAAGCTGAACACAAAAACACGTCTTTACATCCTAGTTTGATGTTTTGGTGTCATTTTACAGGTGCTGGCGTACCATCAACTGAGTGCAGCTCCCAGTTGGGTGATTTCCCACTCTTGGTGGCAAAGGAGAAAGTGAATGGCTGGGAGAAGGGGTTGCTGTCTGGGTCCTGGGCCTTTATGAGAACAGGTTTGACATTCTTCGTGCAGATGAAGGCCTGGGTCTCGATCAGTTCAGGGGTGTTGTCGTTCACATCCAGCAGCGTTA
Organism: Paratilapia polleni; assembly: GCA_015106735.1. Classification (NCBI taxonomy): domain Eukaryota; kingdom Metazoa; phylum Chordata; class Actinopteri; order Cichliformes; family Cichlidae; genus Paratilapia; species Paratilapia polleni. Next base: position 6,400 of record VUQI01022401.1, read on the forward strand.
CATACAAGTCACGCTCAGAAGACTTCTCTGGGTTCTCTTCAGAGGGAATATCAGCATGAAAAAGGTGGTCTCACTCAAGACTAATTTGTTGTATGAAGGCGAGCAGCTGTCAGTTTTAAATAGGCAAAGACCTCAAATACATGAATAAATAACTACAATAGCATCTAATGCTTCTGAAAGGTATTGAAAGTGTTTTTATGCAGATATTTCTTATGATGTTTCTTTAAAGGAACAAAACATTTTAGCCAATATGTCTCACACTGTGTGGCCCATAAAGAAAAAACTAAATACTCTTATCTCACCCTTCTCAAAGGCAGTGACAGTGACTTTGAAACTCTCTACTGTCTCTCTGTCCAGTTTTTCTTTGGTCTTGATCTCTCCTGTAGCAGCATCAATCTCCAGCCAGCCTTGAGTGTCGCCATCCACCTTAAAGCTGCACACAAACACAATGGTGCAATCATCAATCATCAGTCTGGCACAGTCGATGATGAAGCACACACTGAGCTGGTGGTCAGGGGAAACAACGGTAGTCAAAACGAATCTGTGGTCTGTTTTGTGTACACGTGGTAGTCCCAACACAGGAAAATTCAAACTGGCAGTCAGTACTCTGTGCTCATCCAGGGGAACAATGCCAAAGCTATCGATGCTGTGCATGTGGTGTGTTTATGTTCAGCCTGCTATCACATAGTACATCTCATAAGAACCTGGACACAGCATCCAGCCACTTCGTCTATCAAGCCAAGAGAAAGATTGTTATCAGTAAACAGTTTTTTACCAGCAACGCACCCTGTAAATGAAGTAAAACTTTATTTTGGGACCATGCTTTGTGGATGAAAATTATTAACTCTGTATTTCAAGACTACTGTAAAGTTAGGAAATACACCACATTAAAGGTCAAAAACACTGCAAGGAAAAGACCAAAATTTTGACTTAATTTTGCTACACAGGTAATACATTTATTGTTCTTTTGGTCTTTTTAGGTGATTTGTGGACATCAAGAAAAATTACATATATCAACACAAGGTTTAAGGTAGGGTAGCTTATTAGTCTTAGCTGTCTCTTCCTGTTCTTCACTGTGTATATCTGTTTTCACCAAATGCCCGTGCAGCTACAACTTTTAAAGCGCTTAAACAACCCGGACACTAAGCAGTCGCCAGTGTGTATTTACCCAATTTCTTTCCCCTCTGGGTCCTTTGCCTCCACAGTGAGCAGCACCGATCCTTTGGTGATGTTTTCGTGCACAGTCACGTCCAGGATGTCCAGGCTGAACTCTGGGGCCTCGTCTACATCGGTGACAGACACAGAGACAAAGGCGGTGGACTCACTGCCGTACTCAAGATCTTTCATCAGTGGCTCTGGGTTACGAGCATCAATCTGGAGCCTGTAGGTGGGAGAGGACTCAAAGTCCAGAGGCTGTTGGGGGAGAATAAAAACTGGCTTTAGAAGAAGAGGCCAAGAGAAGTGATCCAATCCACTAGATCTTTATAGTATACTGTATTTGAGAATCTAGTTAGTAAAGCCTAGCCAACAGGCATTACACCAACAATGAGTTCCTTACTTTAAAACCCAAATAAGGAACTCGGACCAGGTAGATTAATATGGACATGCAGGTTTAGGGGCAAACGCGGACCATTTACAGTTGTCATAAAATGATAAATAATCAGACTCTACTGTTTCTGTTACATACATGATGACCTATAACAACAAGTTATACTGTAGCTGATCTGCTGTTAAACCTTTGGGTGCAGTCTAGATAATTAATCGATTAATTGCCAACTATTTTGAAAATCAATTTAAGTTATTCATCAAGGACAAATTCCAGCTTCTCCAAAGTGAGGATTAACAACATCTCTTTGCTGGATATGATCATGATGGTGGTATATCTTTTGGTTTTTGGCTGCTACTTCAAGACATTTCTTTGGACTGAACATTAGATTTATTAATGTAAACTTTGAGAACTAATTAACTATAATAGGAATTTCTGACTGATAGTTGCAACACTAAAGGTCAGTGTATAATATCACAATAAACATACACAAACACAATAAAGAAAACATCCTGAGAGGCTTAATTTGAGCTTTTTAAAAGGGACCTGTAATGTTGAAACAGGTAGACTTAAAGATCAAAGTCTGCAAGAAATCAAACGCGCGTGTTTATGTGGGAGAGAGCATAGAGATACGGCACCTTAGCTATAACCAGATGACCAACACCTTTGCCGTCAGTTTCCACAGCAAAGACGTTGCCGGTGTTTCCATCGGAGATGTTAAACTGGATATACGAGCTGCCGGTGTCTGGCTCATCAGCATCTGTCGCTCTGATGGTCAGAACTGTGTGTCCCAGAGGAGTGTCCTCTGCCAGAGGCTCGCTGTCATACTGCATAGGGACACAGAAACACACACAGTAAGAACATCAGCCAAACAGCGTGAATAACAAGAGCCAGGTGTCGAATGGTTCATATTACTTACATCATTCTTCTCAAACACAGGCAGCTCGTTGTTGACGTCAATGACCTTGATGACGACCTTACAATTTGTGCTGAAACCTGTGAGTGAAATGCCATAAGTACTTCATCCTGAAGTGCACTAAATTCAACCTACAGGTGTGCTTTCATACAGTCTGTGTGTTACCTGAGTCACTGACTCTGACATTGAGATTGTAGACCACCTGTTCTCTTCGCCGCAACAAGCGCAATGCCTGAATTCTTCCAGAAGCATTATCGATGGAGAAGGTGTCGGATGCAGTGGTTGGACTTTGGGACATGATGGCGTAAGTCAACAGAGAATTCAGTGTCCCTTCTTCATCGTTGTCATGGGCAATCAGCTGTCCTACCAGGCTGCCTAGAATAACAAGAACCAGTGAGAATCCCTCACATGAATTCTGAAACATTAACAATTCTGAATTCTTTTTTTTTTTTAACAACTTAAAAATGTTCTCGAATTTAAAGGGGCTCCAATGGCTGAATAAACCACCACATGTAGTACGCTGCATGCTTTGAAAGGGTGATCTTACCTACAGGTTCATCCTCCTGCACCTCAAACACGGTCTCCTCATCACACACTGGTGCATTGTCATTCACATCGTCCACCAAAACATAAATCTCCATGGGTGGTTCCACGTCTTTGTCATGGATATCCTTTGCGATCACCACCAGGGTGTACTGAAAACAGAACCAACAGAAGTTCAAGAATAATTCCTAGAAGTTACTCTTTATTTCTACATGACTTATTGAACAAATGCGTCATCTACCATGTCCTTGTCTTCTCTGTCCAGCTGCTCTGTCAGCAGTATTTCTCCAGTTTCTCTGATCTGGAAGGGGAATTTCAGCGCTCGCTCCTTCTGCACCAATGAGTAGACGGCATCAGGCTCATTAGACTGGACCTGGATGTGGAGAGATAGAGACCCGAGGAGTCCAGGGCAAGATGGTCAATTGCTGGATATAGAGGAAGTGTAGTGAGCAGTTTGTGTGTATGAATGAATCCCAGCATACCTTTGCAATAACCAGAGGGTATGTTTCCTCTAAGTTCTCTTTAATATGTATGGGTCCAGGATTCTTCCACAGATTTTGCTGCACAACAATGTGGACTCTGGTGTTTCCACTCAGCGCATTCTCTGAAGCTCCTTCCAGGTCCTGCACACGCACAAACAGGGTGTAGTCTGGGTCTTCCAGGGGGTCCATGTTCTGCCTCCTCATCACTGACACCACAGGGGGACAAAAAACATTTCAATTAGAACCATTTCACATTAATCAAAATGGTTTTTTTTTCTGCAGGGTAAACATGATGAGAACATTTCAGTAAATCTCTAATTTTGAGAAGCTGAGTCACGTGGACGCAGCTAAACCGCTGTCCTCAGCTGAACTCATCAACTCAAGACCCAGCACTAATCACTGACAGCAGTTTCTTCATTACAGTCTGTTTATCTACATTAAGACCATCCATCAATCTGTGTCATCATATGCTGTTACTTTAAAGGAGAACACCATCAAAGCATAAATCTCTCCTCTGGGATGAAGAATAAAAAGTAGGCGTGTGGAGTTGTTAGATTGTGGATTATCAGATTTCTTCGTGAAACATTACGATCTTATTGATCCTGATACTTTTCTTGCAATCCTTGACTACAACAGAAGTCTTGATCTGGACAACAGTTGCAACTAAAGCGTATTTTCATTATTAATTAATTATTAATTATCCAGCTGAGTATTTTCTCCAAAAGAACATCTGAAAAGAGTGAGACCTTCAGATGCTTGCAGTCGGAGGCAGATACCCCGAAAAGTTTAACATTTGTTAAGATGGAACCAGTATTTTTTTTTAAAACTTTATGATACCTTATCAGTGGAGTTGTTAATTTGACCAGTCAGTGTTAATTACAGCTCTACTGATGACTCCTCTGGAAACAAACCTGCACTCTGCACACAGGTGAAGAAGGGATTATCTTCATAAGGGATCTCCTGCACTGAACAGTAGTCATCAAACTTCCTCTTCAGAGAATCAATGCCCTGATCTTCTCCCTCGCTATACAGGATGCCCTCCCTGGCCTTTAGCAGCTGTTGTCCTGTTAAAAACCACACAGACATCAACACCATTAAGCATGCTCACACACATCGCAGACAGGTTTCGGGTGGTCTAAGAGGAAAAACAAACTCATTAACGTGCTTAAACAAACTCAAAGTAATCAGTGATGAGCGTCACGTGACACATTTAGGCAACCTGCCTTCAATCAGAGTTAATCTTGAGTACACAAGTGTAATCTGGATTTACAGTGGCACTATACTGCCAGATTACAGGCAGAAATGGCAGCCACAGATTACAGACTTTCCCACGGACGCTGCACGTATTTCTGTGCATCTATGTCTGGCTTCATGTCTGTGTGCTACCTTGCTCTGTGGTGGCGATCTCTCCAGTGTTGGGGTTGATCTGAAACAGCTGGGTGTTCTGTTTGCTGGGGATCTGGCTGATCAGGCTGTATCTCAGATGAGCATTCGGAGTCTCTAGGTCGTCCCGATCCAACGCAAACACTCGGGTAAATGGGACACCTGGAACCACACAAAAAAAAAACAACAAAAAACGGATGTTGAGTTCTGATCACAGAGAGGAGTACAGTGACTCACACAGCGTACAAAGAAAAATACTGGTTAATCCACACGCATTGCAAGGAATCCTTTGAAGAGCAGTCTTACAGAACCACAGTGGTGCTTTTGCATGCTTTAGCCTTTGAGCTACACATTAGCTGTACTTTATTTTACCATCAAACATACTTCAAAGTACAGCAGCTGGTTTTAAGGGTAGTTAAGTTTCCTACACTAAAAGCACCCATTATTTTGCCTTCATTTAGTACAATGGGAAAAGCATTTTGCAGGAACAGTATTTTTTAGTAATTCAGATATTTTTTTTCCTTCTTGGTGCATCCCAAGAAGAGTCAACATCTTAAACAGGAAAGCTCACTGCCAAACACCAACATTTTAACTGCATTTATTTTTTGTTTTTCCTCTGAGAAAGTGAGAGCTGAGTCTGAGGTATGTGTCATTGTCTTGTAAGCAAGATTACACAAAAACTAACACCCCAAATTTCATGAGACTTGGTGGGGAGGTGAAACAAGGGCAAAGGAAGGACCCGTTAAATTTTGGTATAAAAAAGATCACTTAAAATGGTAAAACAGGACACTGAAGGATGTCTTTTCTAAGTGCCTCTCTAATTCCCTTTTAATTCCACTCTTATTAGGCAGCTTTAGAGTAAATTAGTAAAATATGTATGCTGTGTATCAGGGCACAATCTTTCTTTTTTACTAACAAACTGAATGAGATGCTTAAAATAAAAAGAAAAAAATCACACTGAAGACTATAGCTTTGCCTTGTATGTTTGCAATCCATCAAATGGAAATATTCTAAATGTCTGATGAATTATTTATTTTTAGATATATTTCCAAAAATTCATCCTTCCATTTTTGACTGAAGTTTAAAACTAAAATTTGCAGATCCAAACAAAGTTTGGCTGCACAGCTTGAGTCTATGATGCAACAAACAGTTTTCGGTATAGTGCAAAAGCATCAAATGACAAAATAAAAAGACCAAATGTCCACTGTGATGAATTCCTGACTGTATCCCAACAAAGACCTCTGCAGGTTGATTTGAAAGCCTCGGACGAAAGAAATTAATCTACAATTCTTTTATCTGCTTTGAAAAATCATTGCCATCAAGATGAACAGCACAATTTGCAGGTAATGGGCTAAAACATGCAAAAATAACAATATTCCTTTAATCACATGTACTCTTCAGTACAAAGTGTTCCTGAAAAGACAACTTCAAAAAGATGAAAGGGTTGGAATCAACAGGGAGCAGCCATTATTACTGCCTGTGATGGACCGAATTTAAGCCCACGTGTTGCTTTACAAGTACTTTAAAAAGAGGGGGAGGATAAAAATATGCAAAGGAGAAATGTCACAACAGGTAAAAGTGTGGACAACCTGCTGGGCTATCCTCTCGAACCATAGCTATGTAGAAACTCTGGTTGAAGTACGGCGCATTGTTGTTGATGTCCAAAACATTTATGGTCACATAAATCGGGCCATCCACGACTTCATCATCCGTCAGTGCCTCCACCTGGATACAGTTACACACACAAACACAAGTTTTTATACACAAAAGTATACTCGAGTATGTGTTGCGTGGCTAATGCAATGTGAGCCCAGTTTTCTGTGACAGAGACAGAGAGACCGTGTTACCTTGATAATGTAGTGGTCATTTCGAGACCAGTCCAGAGGTCGTTCCAAGTAGAGCCACCCATCCTTTGAAATACTAATGTCTTGCGCACCTTCTCCACTCAGCCTGAAATTATTAACATCTGGATGTGTCACCTGAAACTGTGGAGTGAAAGAAGAGGAGGAAAGGAGAAAAATTAGGACACTTTGACCACAATAACAGGTTATTTCATGAGACTTTAATTTGATCTCATACAAAAGGGAAACTTAAGTTTAGTAAAAGAGACAAATACCACGATGTCCTTAAAAGCTCACATACTTGACAATTAATCTGAGCGTTTTATAAAGATGCATTTCTGGCTGACATGCAATCATAGAAGAAGTATTCTTCCAGGTTTTAAACCAGTGTTTAATAACAAGAATCCCACTTAAGTAAAAGTACACAGAAGTAAAAGTGCCTGGCACCTGTGAATGATTAATTTTGACATATTACAATATCCGATTCTTAATATTTATGCATCATCGCTAGGTAACATTCAGCTGCTGTTGCTCATCCAGGTGCAGGTGTCTTTAAACACCTTTATAAACAGGTAATTTGGCCCAGCGATTCCCATTCGAGGGGCGTGGGCCCCTCTAAAGGTCATAGGATACGCTACTGCTAAAAAGTTTGGGGCCACTTAGAAATGTCTTCATTTTTAAAAGAAACATACATCCGTTTGTAAACTGAAATAACAAAAAAATAAAAATAAAAATAATAAAGAACAGTGATGAATGGAATCATTAATCATAAATCATTCATGATTATTAAGGAGATATACAAAGGAGTACAGAGTCCCATTTTCAGGAGTCATTACCATTGGCACGTTGTGTTACCCAATGAAAATTTATTGTGTTTGGGTGCCACTATAGCTCACCTGGTTGAGCAGGTGACTCATATGCCAAAAGGCTGCAGAGACCTGGGTTTGGTTCTGCCCCAGACCTGCGGGTCTGATTAAAGTCTCAAAGTGGCCAAAAAAAGAAGAACTTTCCACTGAAACTAGTCAGAGTATTCTTGTTCTAAGAAATAAAAATGTGTTCCATATGGAAACTTCCCGAAAAGAAACTTAGGATTTCATACAGCAGCAACTCCTTTCACAGAACAGTGCAAATTGGCTGTAACTCAGCAAGAGGACAAGTATTTGACTCTCTAGAAACAGACGCCTCCCAGGTCCTCAGCTAGCAGCTCCAGTAAATGGTGCCTGCAAAACACCAATCTCAACCTTAACAGTCAAAAGGTGACTCTAGGATGCAGACCACTTGGGGTGAGCTGAATAGAAAAGCCACGTTTGAGACTGGAGACAATTTTCTCCAACAACAGGACAATGACCCAAAATACAGCTCTGAATTGTGTAAGGACTATTAGAGAGGAAGCAGCCAGCTGATAATGGAGTGGCCCACACAGTTACCGGACCTCAACCCTACTGAGCTGCTGTGGGAACAGCTTGACTATATGGTATGTAAGAAGTGCTAATCAAACTAATCAAACTTGTGGGAGACGGACCAGGAAGCCTGGGTGTAAATGTCTCCAGATTACCTCTGTAGCTGCTGCAAATGGACTGTTTGACGAAAAAAAAGTTTGAAAGACAAGTAAAAATCATTATTTCCAAGGTCTTGACTTTGTTTTCTGTTCATTTTGAAACAGTTTTATAAAACTATGATTTTCTGGATGGCCCTAAACTTTTACACAGAAATCTAAATGTGAAGATTTGTGAGATCGTTGATCAAGGAGCAATAACAAAGCAACAATGATCTGCTATGCTAGTTTATATTAATCTTTTATTTGTTATTTTCCAATCTTGATTAAGATAAGATAACTTCTCAGGTGTTCTGGTTTAGCTACACTTATCTAAGCTGTTAGATAAATGTAGTGCATGGCTCATGTACAGTTCGTCTACCTCAAAACTGGACAACACCAGACTAATGCAACTCTGCTACCATGTGGGTATTACCTGATACAAAGGATAAGGCACTGGGGTGGCCTCTGGGACATCCAGCACGGTGTTCTCAAAGGGGCCCTTCTTCTCCTCTAGATCCTTCCCACCAGCCTATCGGATCACAGAAACAGAGGTTAAAGGTCATCAAGTACAGTGCAGGCTAAGGAAAAATTAAACCTCTCACATTCATGCCTACATTTCCTGTTTCAGCTTTAGCTCTGTGTCATAGCTGAAAGCAGTCAAGCATTGAGGGCAGCATTTACAGCCCAGTTATTTATTGAACCAAAATGACTTGACAGTGGAGGAATTCTTATATTCGACTACACGACGGGAGATCAAAGTCTACAGACAAAGGGCCTATGCTCAGTTTAGTAACACTTCCCGTAAGTGTTTTTTTAAAATGAGTTACCGAAGGCTTTCACCCAGACAATTTGTTAACCTTGCTGATAGTTATAAGCATTTTCTTTTTGCACTTCCTATGTAGCATTAATCAACACTGATTATTTCACAGATCTTTTAACAGGTTCATGTATTTGAATATGTATTGAAGAACAGCAGCAGCAGTTGGCCGGCGCTATGTACTCACAATGCTGAACAGCAATGGGAGCAACAACAGATGCACCATGGGTGTCATTATCACAGCCTGTGAAGGAAGAGATGGAGGAGGAGAAGGAGGAGGAGGAGATATGGGGGATAGGAATTAGAAAAAATGTTTAAGGAGGTTGCAAAGGCTACACAATTTTCACAAAATATTTACTGTGCTCTGCTGTTAAATTGCATGTTTGTAGAAACAGTCAAGAAGTGATGTAGTGGATTATTACTGAGTCCATCTAGAAACCTTTAAACCCACTCAGCCCTTTTCTCCATTCAGCACAATATGTCATTGATTTACAAAGACCACGTTCTCATAAAGAAAATTTGTCCTCTGTACTTGAATCCACACATGTGCACTGTATCTCTCTTTGTACATGGGACTCCACCTTCACAACCAGGTGAACCACCCACCTGAGTGCACTGGAGAAAATGAAAGCTAGTGCCTTTAAATGCAATGCCAGGCATTCTTTTACGGCTCTGTTTCTCCTTTTGTAAACTGGGTGTACATATGACACCCAAACTTCAATGTAGTGACTTTAAGGCTGTCTCAGAAGCTGAGACTTTGTGCTGGAAATTAATGCTGCATCTTGCATTTTGCACAGTTTTTTCCCCCCAAAATACAGTACATTAAAAGCATTAAATGATCACTTTTGGTATTGTTGGTTTGGGTTACTAAAGAAATAATGTGACAGTCACTTCTGAAATTTGAACAGCAAAATCACATATTTATTTTATTTAGTTGTGTGTTTACCCCATATATCAGGAATATGTCATATTTACGTACTCTGGAGTGGAGTAAAACAGAAGGGTGAAGTCAACTGGTTGAGTGAAGGTGACATTGAGTCATGGCTAATGACCTTTTTGTGGCACAGCACACCTTTAAAGTCACCACACTGACCGACACCATATTCACCAGGAGTTTTACTTTACGTTTTCTGAATATTTTCTGCCCTTTATCAGTATAATCGGTCTCCACAGAGTTAACTAACATCTGCTGTCTGGCATACATTTAACTAATAAGTCCTTCAGTAGCTTTACCAATTTCTAAAAATCCACCTACAGGGACTTAACTAGCATCCAAAGAATAAAATTATTGTAAGTTTGACAACGGATTAAACTGAAGCTGGGATAGAAAGACGAACATGGATCCAAAGCTAGAGGCCCTGTCCTTTCAGGGTGATAGACTAGATGACCTCTGTGTGGCTAAATTCAGCAGCTATAATACCAAATTTAGTGTCCCAGTCACTTACCTTCATCCTACTGTCAAAATGCTGAGAACAACCCAGGAAGAAGGAGAGTAGTAAGGTAGTAAAATATGCCAACACCTTATCTAAGACCCGGCCAAAGTCAAGTCAAGATCACAGCACTTCAATGGTAATCTGAGTGCATTTAAAACCTTCATTGCACAATCTATAAAAACCAGCACAAGCAGTCCTGTTTGTTTCTACTGACACTCCCAAAAATATCCTCTTAATTCTCAACAAACCCAAAACTCAGGAGACAAGAGAACGAGGTGGCTTACCTTAGAGGAGAGATCAAGTGAGACACTTGTCAGGGTGATCTGAGCAGCTCCATCCTGTTCTGGTCAAACGTTAACCAGGTGCTAACCAGAAATGTTTTATTGGATCTAATGATTATCTAATCACCCTGCCCTCATGTCAGGCTGGCCAATGGGGAAATAGCTGACACAAGAGCGACAAAGACAGGAAGAACTATATATACAATTCAATAAAACACCTATCCATTATTACTTAATATAAGTTGGTGGTTTTATTGAAACACTCGAACACTTGCAGATTTGTAGTGTACTGATTTTTGTGTGGATAAAATAAAGTGGTTAACGGAACATCACAGTAAATGATCTGTAAATTTTAGACGGCATCTGTGTGAATTCTGGACAAAAATAGAAGACAATAGAACGGGGGGGTTGGAAATTTCTCTAACCTTTCTCATTTCTTTGCTGCTCATTGTTTAAGTTTCTGATTACCTCTCAGACTTTGACCTATGCACCTCTGCTATGCTTCCTGGCAGATTTTTCCATTAGCAGCAGTGCCTGATAAGAAGCTGTGTGTAGACAATGTGACGAACAGATTGCACAGACAATCCACTGCCACATAAGAATAATACAAAGCTTTGAGGTCATTCAGGAGGTCAAGGCACATAGGAAACTGAAGAAGAAAAAAAAGCAGACATCTTAAAATATTCTAAAGAGAGGATTTTTCATCCTCATCTCTATGACCTAACCTCATGTATAGCTGAGATTATCTCCTGTATGTCCTGATGCATAAAGCTGTCATCCTGAGCTGAGAGGTTTACAAGCTGCAGGGAGCTGCTTGGAAACAAGGCAGAAAGTTGTGTGAATCTGTAGGAAAACAGGCTGTGAATGAGTCACTGTTTCACAGGCCTCACTATCTAACCAGAACCTATGACTGGAGTGTTGATGGTTCAGTGGATGAAGCCATGATTTTAGATGGAAGTGACTCTGTTATGTAAAGCATGGGTCCATACATGCATACAGCCTGATACTGTGGCCAACACCATCTGCCTGACACACTCTGAACTGAACACACTTCCTCTGAATGTTACCTTGGCAACACATTTTCCTGCATTTGACTGTTTTTCCAACAAAACTGAGTTTGGGATCTGAGCTCGTTAGGCGCCACACTGGGAGCCAAATAGCTGTACCCAATCACACACACACACACAGGGAACTAATTTTGTTTAAGAAAGTTCAGCTTTAATGTTGCCACCTGACTCATCCTGTATCAGCGCAGTTGTGTTGCTGTGAAACCCTATTTGTGCAAATGTGTCTCCTTTGTGTCAAAGCTGAGTCACCCATTATCATTTCTCATCGGTGATGTGGAGATGGTAGACAAAAGAGTTATTTTTTCCCCCCTTCCAAATACTGTTATGTCATTTTATTTCGTCAAGCAACACTTCAAACATCAAAGTAGTAAAATACGACACATTATCAATCTGTTTTTTTATGTACAACAAGTGCAAAATACAACACATACAAATAGTCAAAGTAACTGCTAAAAGATCATCATACAAATAATCAAAGACAATAATCGCACAAAGTAATCAACAGCTTACAAATCTTAGCACTTAGGGATCAACAGTCAACGTTTGGCAAGAATCGGAGCAAACTGACCAGGAAAAAGAGAAGAAATGAGAGAAAAAGCTAATATTAACGCATTTGTTCAAAGCACAAATGAACAAAAAACAAATATGACTTCCTTTTCTCAGTTTCCATCAGCTGGTCTCTAATCTCTCAAACAATTCTGCCACATAGACATGACATGTGCAACATCACTTCATCAGCTGACTGTTAAGTCCATTTCAAAGGCAGACAATCGAAGCCCAGTCCACTCAGCCTGGTCTGGAATGCAACATGTTTCTAACACCGTCATATACACCGTCCTGGCTGTGTGGAGGGTGGATGCGAGGAACACCATGAGGACTGCGTTTGAACCATCCAACTTTTTAGCCGCTCAGATGCGGGCTTTTCCTCCACCTTGTTCACCTGCTCAAAGGTTTGGTGTAGATTTAAGATCATCTGTCAGGCTCCTACAGCACAGAGAGGTCATGGCAGGACTTGGATTTTAGCCAGAACGCCACGCTGGGGTTGTTCTTTGCCACCACCTTGTCGAGGAAACGTTTGGCCTTCATGGGAAGGCTCTCGCGGCGTGTAGTACAGCTTCTGTGCCTGCGACGTTTGTTGGCTTCTTTGGAGTCTCGTCGTAGGCGCAGCTGTCGCACTATGCCGTGGAAAGCCTCCCAGACGTTGTGCTGCATGGCGGCTGAGGTCTCAATGAACTTGCAGTCAAACACAGCAGCACAAGCGCGACCCTCTGACACAGGCAGGAGAAAAAGTCAGGCACGTCAGCTGCTTATGAAAAGGAAAGTGTATTCACATGAACAGACAGAGACTGGGACTCCTTACCACTCACTGACACCTCTCTGCGTCGCACCAGGTCACACTTGTTCCCCACTAGGATGATTGGTGTGTGCTGGGCAGGCCGGAAACGACGCAGGGTTATCCGGAGCTCAGAAGCTCTCAGAAAGGAGGCCCGGTCAGTTATAGAGTACAGCAACAGGTAGGCATCCCCTGTCTGCATGTAGCGCTCGTATGCCCATTCGTTGTCAGTCTGCAAAGCACACACACACACACACACACACACAGAGTTCAGTATGCCCACATACAGGCTGATGCGGTCTCTCCAGTGATTCACTTTTTAAAATCTCACCTCTGTATCCCATGTGTCAAGCAGAGTTATAGTGGCAGGCTCTCCATCCACTTCAATTTCCTTTTCACAAAGTTCATCTGAATTTAAACGTGAATCAAACATTTAGATTATAGTGAAATCGGATCGGATTTATAATCCTCAGCAAAATGTTGAACAGAGCATTATAATGTGAATAAATGCAATGTTAAGGTATAATCCTAGAAAGTACAGAAGTGTAACAACTTTCTCAAAACAGTATATTAGTTTTTCTTTGTTAATGCTCACACAATACACTTTTAGTAATCTTTCTCTCACCTCCACACAGCTCGCAGTCATCGCTGTCCATGCTGTCCGCGGCCCCGGCGAAGATGCTAGCGAAAGCCGTCTTACCGACTCCGCTGGCCCCCAGCAGCACCACCCGGTACGGTCTCCCGGGTTCCGCCGGCTCCCCAGCGGAGTCGGTGGAGATGACAGAGTCAGAGGAGGACCAGCTCCCTCGGCTCCCGTCTGACTCCCCGGTGGAGCTGGCGCAGGATTTGGAGCGAGAGATGCAGGCGGGGACCCTCGCCAGGAGGCTGTCCGAGAGCAGGTGGCTGCCCGGGTCGCAGATGCTCCACCGGTGGAGCTCGCTCTGCAGGCGGAGGCTGTGACGGCGCACACTGGACAGCATGGTGCCGGTGACAAAATTAGGATGGACTGGATTACAGACAGCGGTGGGATTAACCTCTTTCACCACAGGAAAACAAAGTCTTCTTACTTCTTAAAACTCTCTTTTATAGCTTTTTATCTCCTTCGGATGAATCAGAAATGTCTTGTTTCTCAGAGATTATCTTAGTCAAAAAGGTGCCTAAATTTAGCCTCAAATTATCAGAAAGGAAATAAAGTAGGTGCAAGTCCTCCCTCTTGATTTCTACTGCAGGAACTCAGCATCACAACCTCAAAAGACTGTTTAAAACTGCTTCTACGACAGACCGACTTCAGACTTGCATCCCGCATTAAAAATACAGTTTAATTCGTGCATTGCAAAAACACATGCTGGGTAAATCCCGGAGCGACATTTACAGCTGGTGCCTTCTTGATGTGTCTGCAGCCTCATCCCTCAGTAATCTCCAGCTGAGTGAGTCTCTTAATGCTCTGATGGGGTTTCCCTGCAGTTTATATAGACGGGTGGGGGCGGGGAGGTCACACAATTGGAGCATGGGAGAGTGGATGCAAAGCTGTGATGTGCTGGGTACGCACTGTTTTGGTTCACGCGCACACAGTCAGGCAAAGGGCTACTGCTCAGATGATATTAAAATGATTGTGCAATAGGGATATAAGTTTTCACAATACAAAATTACAGATCTGTACAGAACATGTTTATATCACGTCTGATAAATACACTGATTTGCTCCTGTACTGCAGCTTCCTGTAGGCCGGAAACCATTGGTGGAATGTGTTTTATAGCATTTGACCAAAGGTTTGTGACACTTTTCCACTTTGTGTTACAAAGCTTAGCAATCAGAACCAGACTGATCCTGGATTTTGGGAGGTGATGCCAATACTGACATGGACCTACAAGATTATATTCTTTATGTTTAAATAGCCTATGTTAAAGTTATACTCACTGGCCACTATGTTAGGTACACCTGTTCAACTGCTCATTAACGGAAATATCTAACCAGCCAGTCACACGGCAGCAACTCAGTGCATTTAGGCTTGTAGAAATGGTCAAGACGACGTGCTGAAGTTCTGAGAAAAATGGCCAGTAACACTGTAACTCAAATAAAATTCAAGATTCTTTATTGTCATTGTAAAAAGTACACAACAAAATTCAGGTGCACTCAAGAATCAGACTCAGTGAATTTAATAATATAAAGAAAATAAGTTATACTATAAATAGAAATGCTAATATAAATAATACAACAGTTCATTCCACTCACGCACACACAACACACATCACAATGTCCCAGTGTTTCCACCATACATTCACTGGCACCATATGCATTAAAAAAAGTCCATTATTGCACACTAAATGTCCATCAAAGTGCACATTGTGATTTATTACTGTAATTGTTGCATGTGTTTTCTATGGGGGTGTGCTTTCAGTTCATTGTTGAGGATAGTAATGGCTTTGGGATAAAAACTGTTGATAAATGGTGTGGTGTGTATTTTTAAGAACAGCAAACTGAGGCTACAGTTCACACAGGCTCACCAAAATTGTACAACAGAAGATTGGAAAAATGCTGCCTGGTCTGATGAGTCTCAATTTCTGTTGCAACATTTGGATGGTAGGGTCAGAATTTGATGTAAACAACATAAAAGCATCAATCCATCCTGCCTTGTATCAACAGTTCAGGCTGCTGCTGGTAGTGTAATGGTGTGGGGGATATTTTCTTCATGACCACAGTGTACCAAGCAATACAGACCAAGCTCTCGCTGTGGCTGTACAGAGAGCGAATGGCCCGTAGCAATGGGCCAGATTCCCCGTACTCCCGAAGCACCCCCCACAGGATACCCCGAGGGACGCGGTCAAATGCCTTCTCCAAGTCCACAAAACACAGTTGGTGTCTGCTCCAAGCATGCCACGTTTGACTGATCTGGATAGGGCCCATGCCATAGGGCTACTTCAAGCTGGTGACCAGCATGAAGAGGAGGTGCCAGGCTGTTGTGGCTGTGTATGGTTCTTCCACATGCTACTGAGACCCCTGTTTGTTAAATGAATAAACTGTTGAATTGCCAATATGTCTTGTTTCTTCAGACTTCAATCATCCAATCCAATAAAAGACACCAAACAAGAGTCAATAGCAGAATACACTGTTTGGCATTGGCAGAGAAGATTTGGCAAGTTCTTCATGGGCGCAACCCACATACTCAACTCAACCCACAAATGCATTTTCCTTACAAATGTGGCACCATTTAAAGGGAAATAAACAGGCTTTCCAATGGTATGAGATTTATTGCCAAGAAGCATTGTTACAACAAAGAAATAATCGACCAAACACAAATTTCCTTACTTTTTGTGCCAAGTTTACATCAGTTACATC
>VUQI01022402.1:0-20983 GCA_015106735.1 Paratilapia polleni
ATAGATTGAGTATATCTAAGATTGAAGCATTAATTAATGGTAGGACTTCTTTCAGCAGTCTTGTAGGGATGGGGTCCAATAGATACGCTGATGGTTTAGAGGAAATAATTATTTAAGTCAACTCAGAAAGAAAGAGTCTAAATAAGTATCTGTATTTTTGAAAGTTGCTGTAGATAACAATATGTCTGTGTGACGTCTAGACAGAGTTGTCCTAGCTTTACAAAGGGCTTTCTTATACAGCAACAAACTATTTTTCCAGGCCAGACAAGCGACTTCTAAATGAGTGCAATGCCATTTCTTCTCCAGCTTACAAGTTATCTGCTTTAAGGCACACACTTCTGAATTATACCTCAAGGTCAAGCTCTTTTGATTTGAAGCTCTCTTTTTCAGAGGAGCCACAGTATCCAGCGTCATACGCAGAATTGATGTAAGACTATTAACAAAATGATCAACCTCTGTGGGAGAGAAGTTTAGGTAGCTGCTCTACATTGTGTTGGCACATGGCATTGAAGACGATACAAGTGGAGGAATTGCATCCTTAAACTTAGTTACAGCACTTTCAGAAAGACATCTACTGAAATCAAATGTTTTCCCCACTGCTGTGTAATCCATTATTGTAAATTCAAAAGTTACTAAGAAATGATCAGAAAAGAGGGTTTTCAGGGAATACAGTTAAATGTCTAGTCTCTATGCCACATGTCAGGACAAGACATGTGGTGTGTGATTCGTGTGATTAAAGCAGTGGGTGGGCTCATTTACATTTTTAGAGAAGCCAATCGAGTCTACTAATAAATTAAATGCAGTGTTGAGGCTGTCGATTTTGGCAACTACATGAACTAATGTAGTACGTACATGGTTATGAAAAGCCACAGAACATCTTCTCCACATACTAGTATTACTGGAGCTTGTTTAAAAATAAATAAATAAACACTTTTAAGCTACTAATGGTTTTGTACATCTAAGTTCTATTTCATTTGTTGCATGGTTACTTAACGTTTCGGACTCTTACAATTATCCCCTCTGTCAGTGATGATAGCATGATAAATTCAGGAATGCTATTACTCGTACATGAAATCAGTTAGCTCAGTAGAATAAATGGTGGACCCAAAATTGTGAGGTTGCAAGTTTGAGTAACTAGTGAGCTGTGTTTTCTGTCTATTGAGAAACTCTTTATTTTGTTTTATTCTAATTGATAAAGGTGTAGTAGAACACAATTCTTTAACACAAACTTTCTCTTGCTGAAAAGTCTAACAAGGATGTACTTCTTAAATGCAACATTTAAGAAGTACCTTGAATCAATGTCATGGTAACATCCGGGATGTTGGTTCAATTCATGTTTTGGAACTATTTTTCAACCATCACTAGATGTCGAGAAAAGACTACCAGTGGATGGTTATTCAGTGCTGAAATGTTTGCTGGGATGTTATAAAAAACACAACCTTCCAGTCATGCAATGTTTCTTCATTGGTTCCCAATGAAGAAAAGTTCAGTACAAAATGATTTGGAACAAAGATATATATTTAGGCAAATGGACACAAATAAATGAATTATTGTACACTACAACCACAGAGTGACAAATATTTAATTTAATATTTTGTCAAATTGCTGCAGCTTTATTGAATCGTAATTGAATGTGGGGACATTGTCATTACAATATACATTTATTTATGGTAATTATTCAATAGGGCCCTAGAAGGATAAATAAAGTCTTGATGCCGGTAAAACCTGATGACATTAGACGAAAATGAAGAAAATAAAAAATTGAAAGTAAGAGCACAGTGAAAGTAAGTGGTGACATTTCTAAAAGAGTCCAGAAGGTCCTGACAGGTCCTTAAGTGGGATATTGTAGCTGTAATTGGCACACCTGACAAGGAACAGGCACTGTAAGAGATAGTGAAAGCCTTCTGTGTATGGGTGTGTGTGCTCTTTTAATTCTCACATCAACATCACAGACACTGATTTTAGATCTTCACAAAGAGGGCATATTTGGATTATGAGAGCAGTTTGACTGGCTCTTGTCACTGTTTGGGTCCTAAGACTAGGTTAATGGAGCAAAGTTAGAATATAGTTACAAGAGAGTCACAACACAAATTACCAACTGGAGAGTTATATATATATCTATATCTATATATATAGATATATATCTATATTTATATCTATATATATAGATATAGATAGATAGATAGATAGATAGATAGATAGATAAATACACATATACAGCTCCGGGAAAAGTTAAGAGATCACTCCAAAATGATCAGTTTCTCTGATTTTGCTATTTATAGGTATATGTTTGAGTAAAATTAACATTTTTGTTTTATTCTATAAACTACTGACAACATAACTCCCAAATTCCAAATACAAATATTTTCATTTAGAGCATTTATTTGCAGAAAATGAAAAATGGTCAAAATACCAAAAAAGGTCAAGTGTTTTCAGACCTCAAATAATGCAAAAAAAAGAAACAAAACAAGTTCATATTCATTTTTAAACAACACATTACTAATGTTTTAACTTAGGAAATGTTCAGAAATCAATATTTGGTGGAATAACCCTGATTTGCAATCATAGCGTTCATGCGCCTCTCCACCACTCTTTCACATTCCTGTTGGGTGACTTTATGCCATTCCTGGCGCAAGAATTCAAGCAGCTCAGCTTTGTTTGATGGCTTGTGACCATCCATCTTCCTCTTGATCACATTCCAGAGGTTTTCAATGGGGTTCAGGTCTGGAGATTGGGCTGGCCATGACAAGGTCTTGATCTGGTGGTCCTTCATCCACACCTTGATGGACCTAGCTGTGTAGCATGGAGCATTGTCCTGCTGGAAAAACCAATCCTCAGAGTTGGGGAACATTGTCAGAGCAGAAGGTAGCAAGTTTTCTTCCAGGATAACCTTGTATGTGGCTCACACATACAAGGTTGGCAGCACACAGCACACACTCTGTCCCCCTCCCACTGGGCAGGAGGCTGTTGAGCTGAGTGCAACATTTCGTTTTACTTTAAGTGAATACGTGTAATGGAATGACAATCAAAACCCTTGAATCCTTGAAACTGCATTTAGCATTGTTTTAGGATTATACAGCTTATGTAAGTTAAGCTCCAAAGTGATTATAAAAATACCTGTAAGGGTCTATATTCTGCCCTGCTGACTCGCTTGTTGCTTCTCTTTTCAGTTGTCGGTTATGTGTGCATCATTAAAACACTTGACCCATTTTTTAATTCTGGTGATCCTTTCAACAGTTTGTACACAAAATGCTTTCACCACTAGAATAGTTTATCATGACTTGTAATCATCAGGGAAATAAATCTTCCCTGAGCTGTCTAGAGCATAGTCACTCAAATTCACTTGACACTCCATCATCAGAGCCAGTACTGTCACAGTTTGTATTTAGCTGAAATCTGGGCTGAAGACAACTGCAGCATTAGGAGTGCACACTATAAAATAACTGTGCTTGATAGAAAGCAAGGACTTTTGTGGTTTGTGTTTACAGTCTGGTTCATGACAAGGCAAACACAACCTGGCATCGTGAAATGACATGAAAAACAAGGATTTCTCAACTGATTTAACATATTAAAATGTATTTTGCTTTTATTTTTTATTTTTTTTAATTTGCATATAGTTTTACACCATGACTTAAATTTTGCAGAGCACACGAACCTTTACCCTATCCAAATTGGCAAACCATCTTGTTTTCCAGGATGATTTGTGGAGTCAGTCCATAAATGCTTGATGCTTTTCACAGACAGTGTTTTGATAAAATGTCGGCTGTAAAATGATGCCTACTTCTCACAAATTAACTCTACTGGGGGCAGCTGTGCCTCAGGTAGGAGAGTGGGTTGTCCACTAATTGAAGGGTTGGCAGTTAGATCCCAAAGCCAAATAAAGAAAAAGTTCACAGCAGAAACAAACATGTTTAAGGCCTGATACAAAAAAACTGCTTTTGCCTATAGTATTTCATAAATTATAATATTGCTCAGGGGCATGGCCACTTTGAGTGACAGGTGGGCTCCAAAACAGGCAGCTACTCCAAATCACTGAATCCTTCTGGACTGTCTTCATTGTGATGGAGCATTTGGAAACACAATTATCGCAAATAAAATGACTTGCTATATGGTTAATCATTCCAAAGTACTAAACTTGAGGATTAAAAATGGCAATCCACAAATCAGTGGGTGCTGGCTACATCTGTCTTATATATAGTTTTATATACAGTCCATATTCTACCCCCAACCTCTTCCATTTGTCCCCAGTTGACAACTGCTCCCAATGGCACATCACCATCGTGCACGGTATCACTCAGTACCATGCACCAGTAGTATTTTTAACCATTTGCCTATTTTTTTCTCTTACCTCTAGCTTTAGATGCAAATAACTGTATGCAACAAAATTAACTTAACAGTTTTATGAGTATATTTGGGGGTCTCATGCAGCTTCACAGATTTGAACTGATTTCATGTTTTTCCAGTCTGGTAAATGTTAGAGTGGTCTGCCAGTAAGAGACCACTATGCCAGTAAAATCCTGTGATGTGATAGAAAATTACACCCAGCCACTACGTTCACATTGCCAAATAACATTACAATACATGGCGTTTTTAATATGCAGAGAATGATATGCTGAGAAACTTTTATCCCACTGATATCTGTGGGACTCATACTTGTGGGTGGGCCACAACTGCCAAGAAAGCACAGTCTGTCTGCATGTTTATCCACAACACTACTGTGTTATGATGAGTTTCCCACATTGATTCCATCCGGTTTGAGTCTGGGACATCTGGTGGTCTTTTCTATCAGCATTCTTCTTCCTGCTTTCTTTTCTTTTTCCTTGTTCTTTTTTGTACATTTAGCCTCCTCCTTGTGTTATTTTTTCTGTCAGCCACTTGTGTAGTCTTTACAAGTTCAGCTGCAGTAAACTATAATTGTCCACATTATGAAAATGTTCATCAGCTCCATATATAATATATTCACTGATATAAAATAACAAACTGAATGGAAATTCAAAAAGCAATGCAACAACCAAAGGTGAACCTTTACTATTACATAAATACGCATTAAGTCTTGACTATGATAACTCTCTTCACCGCTTAAGTCTGTAGTGGCCACCCATTTAGCTGCTCTACACTAAGAAATCACAGCAGATTGCGCATTTACATCCCTGTTGCTAAGGTGAAAGAGAGATGTTAAAGAGGACCTTTGAGCTTGGGGGAGCAATATGGTAATGTCAGCAGACATCCAAAATGGGCTCCTCGTGCCTCTCTGTGAGGTCGTAGAACCACATGGATTTGACCCAGCCAGTCAGCAAAGATCAGATATTGACACCATTGCATCTGACCAGTTAGCAGTACACAGGAGCATTTCAAACTTCAGTGATCTTACGCAATTCAGGAAATTCGGCTTTGCGCCCCTACCTACTCCCACACCTACAGTCATAGCATCATGGTAAGTTGATGAAACTCACATATGTGGCTGAATAGTTATGCTAAATGTTGAGGTAGGCATTTTTGTAGAGGAACTTTGTAGAGGAGCTTTCCAGAAATTAGTGAAATTAGTGAAATTTTGGCATGAAAAATGGTGACACCACATTTGATCATATGTCCTGTTCACCTAAAACTAGCAAAAGTGATGGTAAGTCCATTTTTAGACATACACCTGATGTGTCTAGTAAGCAATACTTCAGGTATTTTTTTTTCCTTCTTTTACAAATACCACATTATAATGATGTACAATAGTGCTCAGTAGTGC
Organism: Paratilapia polleni; assembly: GCA_015106735.1. Classification (NCBI taxonomy): domain Eukaryota; kingdom Metazoa; phylum Chordata; class Actinopteri; order Cichliformes; family Cichlidae; genus Paratilapia; species Paratilapia polleni. The sequence continues at coordinate 5,738 of VUQI01022402.1, forward strand.
ACTGGATGTTCCCGCAGGTTTGTACATTATATGTCATGTTAAGCAGGTTTAGGACCCAAACACAGGTCTCTGAAGCAGGCAGATGTAAAACAGAAAACTACCTTTATTGGTGGCAAAGTAAATCCAGTACACAAAGTCCAAATGTCCACAAAGGAAAATAATAACAGCAGGATAAGGTACAAGAGACAAAGGACCGCCAAAATAAAACAGGAAGTGTCAAACTAAACATAGAGACAAGACCCTAACACACAAAACTTGACATAGAAGAACATTGTGTGTGTGTTTCATTATTGTTATAATGAAAATATAACAATAATTAACTGAGAACCAAACATCAAATAGTAAATAAGAATTCAGTTTAATTAAAAAACAAAACAAAACAAACAAACAAAAAACAAAACTCTGGGTCAAAGGCCAAGTACCATGACATTATATAGTGATTCAGTGAGACATTTAACCCATTTGTAGAATGTCAAGCTATAAATAGTTGAATACGTGTCATTTTAGTCAGTTTTATGACCTTATAACAGTTTTACTTTACTTAAATGACATATATTGGTGTTTAATTTAATGTGAGTCTTGCTACTGCTAAAATTGGATTACTGTTTCAATATTTGTGATTTGTAAGTGGTACCACCAGTACCTAAATTTTCCACTTCTTATTATATATGTACAATTTATACATTGTCTTTTGTTTTCAGTAGATCTTCACAGTTATTGTTTTCCTTCACAAATAACTTAAAAAGGGCTTGATATTGACTCAAAAACTTACTTCCTTTTCTAGGCTCTTTTATGGCAAGAGGGAGACTGTTGTTGTGCCAGCCCGTCAAGTACCATGCCATAGAGTAGCACCAGCTGTATTTGGGTCTATACATGCTCAATTCATTGTTTATGTATGAGCTAAATTTTAGAAGAAAAGTATAAACGTTTAGCCACATTTTCTCATTGAAGATTCACAGTTTGATTTCTGCAGAATCTTCGTTTGTGCCACAGCAGCTTCACCCAGCACCCTGAAATCCTGGTAACTTCATTGACCTTGATTTGCAACATAAAAATGAAAATTTTAAAATAAGTCCCAAAAGTTTAAAAAAAAAAGTTCTCTAATGTCCTCCAATAACACTCTGGGGTGGAAATTTTTAATTTCCAGGTATTTCAGTGAGTGCTCTATAATGGGTTATCCACAACACAACTGTATTGTGATGAGATTCCCACATTAATTTCATCTGTTTGCTAGTCTTTTCTATTTAGCATGTTTCTTCCTTCTCCTACTTTCATTCTTTTCTTTTTCCTTGTCATTCTTTGTTAGTCTCCTTGTGTTTTTGTTTCTGTGCAGTCTTGCAGATGGTTAAACTTCAGCTTATGTGTCTATGGGGTTTGAAAAACTTCTTAAAAGTGAAATTTAAATCTTCTTAATTTTTTTGATGGCAAGTTTTGAAAATGTTATAGGGTCCTTGAACACTAAAAGATCTTATTGCTAAAGGGTATTTTCCAAACTGTGCTTCCCTAGGTCTTTAACTTTTCTGTCTTTAAGTGAAAATAAATTGTTACCATGAAAATTTGGATTTACTTTCATGGAAATCATTGACCATTGGGGGTATTGAGTTAAAGGATGAATAGCATTTAAAAATGCACCCTGGAAAGTATGACAAATTATTCAGGTCAGCTGCAGTAAACTATAGCTGTCAAGTTGATCAGTTGCTCACATTACGCAGGAGCTATGACAATGTTTAAATGCTCTAGATGCAATATTCATATACATACTCACTATCTCCAATTGACAAAGCAAATTGAAAAAGCAATGCAAAAGCCAAGGGTGAACCTTAACTTTACTGTGACAGAAACACGCATTAAGTCTTGACTATGATAAGTCACTTTGCCACTTAAGTCTGTAGTGGCCATCCATTTAGCTGCTCTACACTAAGAAGTCAGAACAGATTGCTCATTTACACCCCTGTTGTTAAGGTGAAAGAGAGATGTTAAAGAGGACCTTTGAGCTTGAGTGAGCAGTAAATGTAAATCACAGAAAACACACTGTGTGCTCATGATAAGCAGCGTGTGCTGCACTCATTGATAGGTTGGGCAAAGATGGGAGCTTAGCTTAATGGTAATACATAATAGTATTATTTATATACACTTTTAGCAGGTATAAAAGGTGCAATCACTAAGATTAATTACCAATTCATTCCATTGGGTGTGGCAGTCATAAACTCAAGAAAAAGATTGTAAACCTTTGTAAATTATCAGAATTCCCGAACTGATGACTTATAGAATGAGATTTGACTTTCAGGACAGTTATGAATTCAAAGTCACATTTTCTGATTAATAAGAGGAGTGCATCCCCTGCACTACCCATAGAAATCTAAGCCTATGGATTCATCTGTGAGCATGCTCCCTCAGCACTTTTTAATCTGACATCTGTCAGTGCATTTCTGGGTTCTGACAAGCAAAATAAAAACAAAACCTCTAATATTTGAGGACATCTGTTATCTAACTTGGAGGTTCTTCTAGCTGTCTTTCTAAAAGCAAGTCATTCCACTTGGCAGCCAACTTGGCAAGTCCTTATCTAAATAAATAGAGAGTTTAAAAAGCCTGTTTTTTTTCTCCACAAATACCATCATATTACTATGATAATATAGAGACTTGCATGCCACCATACAATATGTAGACATGCATGCCACCACACAATATGAGCCTCCACTGTTCCCGTTTTCCAGTTTACATACGAGTTGCTCTTTCCTGTGAAGAATTCTCCCATAGATTTCTATTTTGGATTCCCTGAATTCCTTTTTCTTATCACACTGCATATACACACCATGTTGGTATTTTCCTTCTTTCTTCTTACAGCTACTTCTGAAAGTTTGACAGGCCATAGAGACCATTCTTATTCAGTATTTTTTTTTAAGAATGGACACATGAACACCCATTTTGTCTAGTTGTAGAGATTTATGCAGGTGCTTCGCTGTCACTCTGAGGTTCTTTTTCACCTCTTTTGGGATTTGATAATGTGCTCTTGCAATGTCCCTTACTGCTGAAAGCCCAGGTCTTTGGAAATGCTTTTGTAACCCTTTCCTGCTTCTTGCATCTTTAATATTAATCTTCTGAGATCCTGTAAAAGGTATGGTTCACACCTGTTTAATTTGCCACCTTGGGAATTTAGAATCAGGTTTTCATTTTTATATATTTAGTAATCCCTTCTGTAGGCCCACCACCTGCAGGAGATGTCTTAGGGGTCGGATGTAGCGGGTGTCGGGCGGCAGTCAGGGGCGGAGGCCCTGGTGGTCCGATCCCCGGCTTCCAAAACTGGCTTGTGGCACATGGAACATCTAACTCTCTGGTGGGGAAGGAGCCTGAGCTAGTGCGTGAGGTTGAGAGATACCAGCTAGATATAGTCGGGCTATAGTCAGGCTAACCTCAACGCACAGCTCGGGCTCTGGAACCAGTCTCCTGGAGAGGGGCTGGACTCAGTCTGGAGTTGCCCTCGGTGAGAGGCGGCGGGCAGGGGTGGGTATCCTGGTATACCCTCGGCTTGCTGCCTGTAGGTTGGGGTTTTCCCCAGTGGACGAGAGGGTTGTTTCCCTGTGCCTTTGGGTCAGGGAACGGGTCTTGACTGTCATTTGTGCTTATCCACCGAACGACAGTTCAGAGTTCAGCCTTCTTGGAGTCGCTAGGTGGGGTGGTGGAGGGTGCTCCATCTGGTGACTCCGTCATCCTACTGGGGGACTTCAATGCTCACGTGGGGAATGACAGTGAGACCTGGAGGGGCGTGACTGGGAGGAACGGCCTGCCTGATCTAAACCCAAGTGGTGTTTTGTTATTGGACTTCTGTGCAAACTACAGTTTGTCCATAACGAACACCATGTTTGAACATAAGGATGTCAGTAAGTGCACGTGGCACCAGGACACCCTAGGTCACAGGTCGATGATTGATTTTGTGATCGTATCATCAGATCTGCAGCCGTATGTTCTGGACACTCGGGTGAAGAGAGAAGCTGAGCTGTCAACTGATCACCACCTGGTGGTGAGTTGGATCAGGTGGCGGAGGAGGATGCTGGGCAGGCCTGGTGTGCCCAAACGACTAGTGAGGGTGCGCTGGGAGTGTCTGAGAGAGGCCCCAGTCCATCAGGTCTTCAACTCCCACCTCCGGCAGAACTTCGACAGCATTCCGAGGGAGGTGGGGGACATTGAGTCCTGCTGCACGGAGCTGTGGAGGGTCTGGGGACGAGGGGGATGACTCGCCCATTATTGGGGGTGAGGTCACTGAGGCAGTTAAACAACTCCTTGGTGGCAGGGCCCCTGGAGTGGATGAAATCCAACCTGAGTTCCTTAAGGCCCTGGATGTTGTAGGGCTGTCTTGGTTGACACGCCTATGCAATGTCGCTTGGAGATCTCTTCATAATTTTTATGGACAGAATTTCTAGGCGGAACCAAATGGCGGGGGGCTTCCACCTCGGTGGCCTCAGAATTTCATCTCTGCTTTTTGTGGATGATGTGGCTTCATCAGGTGGTGGCCTCCAGCTTGCACTGGAGCGGTTCGCAGCCGAGTGTGAAGCGGCAGGAATGACAACTAGTACCTCCAAGTCTGAGGCCATGGTTCTCAGCCAGAAAAAGGTGGAGTGGCCACTCCGGGTCAGGGACGAGTTGCTGTCCCAAGTGGAGGAGTTTAAGTATCTTGGGGTCTTGTTCATGACTGAGGGGAGAGGGGAGCGGGAGATTGACAGATGGATTGGGGCCGCGTCTGCAGTGATGCGATAAAATCGAAGCTGTCAATTTACCGGTTGGTCTACGTCCCAACGCTCACCTATGGTCAAGAGCTCTGGGTTGTGACTGAAAGAATGAGATCACGGATACAAACAGCGGAAATGAGCTTTCTCTGAAGGGTGGCTGGCCTCTCCCTTAGAGATAGGGTGAGGAGTTCAGTCATTCGAGTCAGAGTAGAGCCAATAGTCCTCCACATCGAAAGGAGCCAGTTGAGGTGGTTTGGGCATCTGACAAGGATGCTCCCTGGGCGTCTCTTGGGTGAGGTGTTCTGGGCATGTCCTACCGGGAGGAGGCCCTGGGGTAGAACCAGGACACGCTGGAGAGATTATATCTCTCGGCTGGCCTGGGAAAGCCTCTGCGTAGGAGGTGACTCGGGAGAGAGAGGTCTGGGCTTCTCTGCTTAGGATGCTGCCCCCGCAAAAATAATCCATTAACAGTCTTCTTTTTCTTGAATTTTAAAGGTCAACTGTGATTATTTTTTTCACTTGTGTTTTATTTGTTATAAGTCAAAACTGCTGTCCTCTCAAGTCAATATAAACGTAATTTTATTAAAAGTACGTAGTGTTTCTGGTGACTCAAGAAGCCCTTTTCTCTGTGATTAAAAATATCAATTGCAGACAGGGTTAAAGTTCAAGTAAGTTCAATTTGACTGCATGGGTGAGATATAAAATATAATCAGTGCCCAAATGATCAAAGTAGTGCTGCTGTGAGCCATGGTTTGGGCAAGGCCTTTGTAATATAATGAACCAAATGAAAACATTACTTGTGTGTGTGAGATGTGATTATTACTGATGCTAGCATAAAGAGAAAATCACAACACTACTGACAGTCAGGAAACATATCAAGGAAGTATTTGAGCAAGCGTACCTCATGCAATCTTCACCAAGTGTTTGCTTGCTAATGAGACATATGCCAACATGCCTAATATATTCAGTGTGGTGCCCAACTCTGTCTTTAATGGTTACTGCTGCTGATGCCATATGCACAAACACACACACACACAACACAGCTAATTTTCCTCAACTTCATGTGGGATGAAGATAGATGCAACAGAATTATGCTAATGAGCATCACGGCTGTCCAGTGACACACTTCACTAACTGCTTAGAGACAGGCAGCAACAGACAGACAGAGACCACAACTGGGGGTGGAAGGGTTGAAAGGTTTAGGAGACAGATGCAGAAAATAAGAACATACAGAAACTATTTTATGTTTTCACTATGCTACAGAACGCTGGAGAGGGGACATTTTTGTAGCCCAGGAGTTTTATATAGAAGACCAGCCCTTTTTTTTTTTTTTGTAGTGGAGGAAATTAAATTAATAATACATTTAATTGAAAGTCAACTAATTCTTGCTATCCTGTAGCTGACTTACTCAGAGCTCTACTCTCTAGTTTTCCTCTAGGATCTATGCATTCACAAGCCATTTTCACTTTCTGGAGACAGTATTACTCATCAGTTACATGAAAGAATGCTTTTGATATAAATAATAGCTGTCAAGTGTGCGGAAGAATGAAAGGAAAGGGAAAAAAATAGCTGAGACAAAATAAAAAATCTAAATCAGGTAAGCTGCAAAGAGCTGTGAATCTTTGCCAGACTGGTGCAGTCGTATCAACAACTAATTTTTCATGTATACAGACACATCATTCAGGGACAACAGGACCTCACGGTGAGTTCAGTCAGACAGTGAAACATACATCAGGGAAAATAACATAAATCACTTTAATGAGAAAGAAGAGAAGGGAGGTCAGGCCCTTGTGAAACTGCCAAAAATCCAAGATAAGCTCCTACTTGAACAGAATTCACAGGAAGTTTAAATCTGTACTTTATTTAGTCAAAATGAAAATTTTAAGTGACAGTTTTCATTCAGCAGGATACTAATCCAAGTTGCCATGCAATGTTCTGCAACTTGTTTGTTGCTCCTGAAAAACAAACACCCTTTTGTTTTGATTATTTGTGTAATGGCTACCCTTTTGTTACAGTAGGTATAGCAAAAATAGAGAGAGACTCTTGTGACTACAAAAGATATTAGGCAGAAAGTTAGGCAGGATAGTTGTCTGTGCAAAGCATGCAGATTTGAAACCAGTGTCAGGAGTCTGCTTCACGTTTCCTTTCAACAGTCAGTGTTTCTTTCTGCAATGGGAGCAGTCTTTTCCCAAACCACAGTCACGTAGCGTTACCTGTTTAAACATAAAACAGACCATAACTATAGGGATGGCAGATCAAAAAACAAGTGAGTCTGGAATTTGGAACAGAAACATGCCTCAATAAGCAAGACAATGATGCACAGGTATTTGGCGTAAATTGTTATATGATGGCATTCTACGAGTAATTTCTTCAGTAAACAAAATCCACAAATCTTTAATATCTTGAACTTTTTTTTTTTTTTTTTTGGTGGGGGTGATATACAGCGTTGCAGTTTCCCAGTTAGTTTTTGCTTCTCACAGCCATGATATTTAGCTATGGTTTCAGAGTAGATCTATGAAGGATAGTGTTGGTGTGTGGGTCAGTCGGATGACCGCTTGGGTCCAAACTAAAAGATCAAAAACTGTTAAATGGATTGCCATGACATTTTTATAGGTATTTGTGGTCCCGAGAGGATGAGTCCTGCTTTGGACTGACTTCACTTCTAGTGTCATCAGCGAGCTGACATTTTGGGCTTTTAGGAGAAATGTCTTCAGGATTATTGGATTGACTTTAAATTTGATACAATGATGTTTGATAAATGAAAATGGTGAACATGGTAAACCTTGGGCCTGTTTCTCACTGTAATTGAACGCAAACTTTACATAGTACTATAACTGGAACTGTACTGCCAATGTCTCTAAGAAAATTTGCTTTTGTGTGAATCATTAACATAGCAGACTTTACCATTTTTAACTCTTATTTTCATCTGAATGCCATATCTATCACAATGCAATTAAGATGTAGCATCAGAAAGAGAATTAGACAGAAGGACAAAATGTCAGATGGTCATCTAGCTGTCAGATGGTCATGTGTTCAATTGTGAGGTATTTGTGTAAAAATTAACACCACCACAACAGTCGTGGCTGAGGCAAGTATTGAAATCTTGCCACAGTAGAAAAGCTTATTAACTCCAGACTGTAAACAGAGCTGGTTAACATGCATATGAAGCTATTCAAAACACATATCTGAGTCATACTAATAAATGCGGGTCCATGCTTGTACTCTGAGTCACTTCAACTGATGACCCTAGAACTTAAATTGAAAAATGGAAGAGAAGAATGCCATGGTAGAAAAGCACACGGATGGGATGAAGGAGAGGCTGTGTTCCGGTTTGGAGCTTTCTCCCTGAACAGTGATGGATGTTGCACTGTAGAGACAAAATGAATGAAGGAGACACAGAACACTGTACTTTTTCACTTTTTTCCTTCCTAACCCCTACTTTTCTGAACTTTTCATAACACTTTTGAAGTTTGCACAATCCACTAAAGCAGCTAAAAACTACTAATCTGTAGCATAGTTGTCCCAGAAATAATTGTTTTTTTTCTTAAAATTCCCAAGTATACTCTCAGCCTTTGATTAAATGTCATATGGCCTTCTCACATTACCATCTCCCTCTGTTTCACCTATTCTCAATTTAAGAAGTAAATAAGAAGGAAAAGAACACTTACTTATCCATTTTCACACATAATCAAAATGTATTGCATGCATCAATTGTGAATCTGACTTTGCTTTTCTCATTTGTCCAAATATATAATCTCTCACAGCACTATTGTTGTTGATGAATCCAAACTAATGACAGAATGAGTCATAGAAATGAGTGTTATGCTTGTGCATGCAATTTCACAGTAAATAGGATGTTTCAAAATGCATGGGTTAAGTTGCCCAAAGATGAAGATCGTAGATTGGTGCCAAGAAAATATCTTCCAAACCAGTACGTCACCAACTCCAGCCTGAACAGTTCATAAACGGCAGGATGGATCCATGCTTTCATGATGTTTACGCCAAATTCTAACCCTACCATCTGAATGCCGCAGCGAAATTGAGACTCATCAGACCAGGCAGCATTTTTCCAATCTTCTATTATTTTGCTGAGCCCGTGCCAATTGTAGCCTCAGTTTCCTGTTTTAGCTGACAGGAGTGGAACCTGGTGTGGTCTTCTGCTGCTGTCACCCATCTGCCTCAAGGTTTTATGTGTTGTGCATTCTGCATGCCTCAGTTGTAATGAGTGGTTATTTGAGTTACTGCTGCCTTCCTATCAGCTCAAACCAGTCTGGCCATTCTCCTCTGAACTCTGGCATGAACAAGGCATTTTCATCCAGAGAACTGCTGCTCACTGGATATTTTCTCTTTTTCGGACCATTCTCTGTAAACCCCAGAGATGTGCAGAAAAATCCCAGTAGATCAGTAGTTTCTGAAACATACCATGTGATGATGAGATATTTGCGTTAACGTGGAGCTGAACAGGTGTACCTGATGAAGTGGCCAGTGAGTATATCTCCGACATTATACTTTGTTATAACACTAAAAGAAATCTTCAGCTGCAGGGTTTCAAAAAGATATTTCAAGCTGATAACTCGCATCAAACCCCTGTGTTGGTAAGTATCTGCCCTGCTGTGCTGCTGATGGGTACACACAGTTTGTGCCAGCGAGTGACTCATATTTTGGGTTTCAAGAGTGCTGTCAAGGGATGGCTATGGCTGGTCACAAAAAATGCCTAAGGGAAACGCTGATTCCTCCAAATTGAATAAGTCTTACAATTTGGCTTTTTTCCCCTTTTTTCCCAACCTTTTTTTTTTTTTTTCCCCCACATTTTTGGATTCCATCAAAGTGGTTACCAGATTTCCTTGGATGCCAAATCATATAAGATCACCACAATAACAGGTGATAAATCTTGCATTATGTATGTATGTATATATATACTTAGCACAAAAACAAAGGAAATTTGTGTTTGGTCAATTATTTCTTTGTTGTAACAATGCGTCTTGGCAATAAATCTTATACCGTTGGAAAGCCTGTTTATTTCCCTTTAAATGGTGCCACATTTCCCCTCATCCCCAATCTTGAGGAGGAGGTGCCAGGCTGTTGCGGCTGTGTATGGTTCTTCCACATGCTACTGAGGCCCCTGTTTGTTAAATCAATAAACAAGAGTCAATAGCAGAATAAGCTCTTTATATATATATGGCTAGAAGAAAGGGAAAAAGAAACTTTATCTAATTCAGAGGGGAAAGATGGGTTGCTGTGGGGAACCATAATTTAAATATGAAACAAAGCTGATTCTTGACATAACATAAGGGAAAACACAGCACATACACAACATGCACACAGTGCAAAGATGATTTGTACAAATGAATGCAAAATAAATACATAAATAAAAATAAACTATATTTATTATTCTGTATTTAAGCAAAGGTGTTTATAGGAAAAGGAGATACATTTATAAAAACTGCATTAGAAATCAGATACAAGTAGTGATTTGATTCCAGACAGAAAGTGATTAATGTATCTAGATGTGCTTTTTTTAGTCCAGATCAATGATAACCTCAACTCATCGTAATGTGGGGATCATTTGGAATGTCCATAATTCCATATTTATTGCTTCAAACACAGATTTGATACACTCAGCTTGGGGACACAGAAATGAGGAAATAAAGGAAAGAATGAGGCCATGCTTCTATAAAAACAATGAGGTAATGGCCCTTTTTGGATAACCAGGCACAACTGTTTGCTTGATTTGATGATGACAATGAGGAGAATGTGAAATGGTCTAGGGACCTAATTACCCCATCCATCCATTTTATTTCGCTTATCCAATTCAGAGTCAAGGGGGCTGGAGCCTATCCCAGCCGTCATAGGGCGAAAGGCAGGTACACCCTCGACAGTTTGCCAATCTATCGTAGGGCTAACACAGAGGGACAAACAACCATTCACACCTATGGCCAATTTAGAATTCCCAATTAACCTAACCCATGCATATCTCTGGACTGTGGGAGAAAGCTGGAGTAGCCCAGGACCTTCTTGCCATGAGACAGCAGTGCTAACCACTGCACCACCATCCCACCCACCTAAATGACCCTTTAAAATAAAGTTTTAGGGCTCAGAATGGTGACATCAATTATTCATCACAGAAACCAAAGGTATGTCATGTCACCTTTACAGTGCAGTCGTCAGCTGGATCTCTTCAAGCTCAATACATTCTCACATAGGGTGTCAAATAGGGCTGTTCTGTCAGATGCCAGTGGCATCTTAGAGATACGCACAGGGTGCAATTCTGCATCGGTGCCTTGGTGCTGTGGCATTATTAGAAGCCAAGAGAAATTGCCCTCTTTTCAGTGCAGAATCTGAGGTGAAAGTTTATTGTTAATTGTCAATTTTAGCACAAAAATAAACAGTTTTTCAACAAAAGGCCTCTTAAAGGAAAAAAGCCTTTCTACCTGTTCTTACAGTAGAGTACACACATACAATTACAATAAAGTAAAAAACAAACAAAAAACATACAGAGCCTTCTGTGTGCCACTGAAAAGTCACAGGCAAAACAATTATTAGATGTGAAGACTATCTCTTTGATTCGGTGTGCTATAAAAACCACATCTCCGCTAAACGTCATACCAGCCTATGAAAGCCTAGCATTTATATTCCATAAATCAAGCAAAAACAACCTCAAGAGAGACTAGCCACTGCAGGAATGGAACAAAGAAAAAGTTAGTGTGTTTTATTTCCAGTGATATCTGTTCTGATGTAATGTCTCCATTGCATCAGAACAGATATCTTCCTTTATCGTATTTACCTTCTTTGTAATCCTTAGGATGCTGGATCTTTAAGAAGTGCCACTGTTCTGCTGTTGATTTTATTTTCATGTCAAACATGAACATACCTCTATTTGAGGATTTGAGAGATCTACTTCTTTTCTGGTCAGTGTTGGTTTGACAGTTTTATGGTGGGAGGTCAAAAGGATATTTTTGGCAGATCCTTAAGAGAATCTCTATCTTTGTGTTTCCATCCTCCCTGTAGAAATTTAAGTGTAAAATATATTATCTAACCCCACCTTGTGTATTTTGTCAAGCAAAGAGGTTGGGATTATCTTTGCTACATAACTCGTTAATAATAGTTGATCAGAATCTGCTGTTGTTTGTGTTGTTCACATAGTTTTAGTTCATGATTGATTTTAGAAAGACAGAAAATTCTGTTCATGTGTAAAGACTGTGACTTTCTATATGCAGTAAACCCTCCACAATTGTATATAATATAGTAATCACTAGCAGATGGCAAGAACAAACTTGTCCTACAAAATTGTCCTTTTGCCCTTGATGGAACAGCCTTGTCTTAATTCAAAATAATTGACTAATGACCTTTATGGAATATTTAAATGGTTTTCTGTGTGATAAAATTCCAATTAGCTGAATGCATTCTAACTTTTAGCATATGAGCAAAGGATCCTACACAATGTGCTAACAGTTTCATGGCAGTTTTTTTTCTCTTTTTTCATGGGGAGTAAAAAGTACCTCCTCTCCAGGATAGGTACTTTTAAAGGGGCTCTTTAAGACCACAACAGCACAAGTTGCTCAAATTGGAAAATGAAAAAAATTGTATTGCCAATTAGTCATAGAACAATGATGCAAAAATGTCGTAGTTGTTGTTGTTGTTTTGGCTCAGAATTGACATCAGTTGAAGCTGTCACAAAATTATGTCACTTCATGAGTCCCGTGGATCCTACGCCATAATAGAAACAAAGAAAAGCTGAAATGGCTGATTGGGGGGGCTGTTCCTGTAAATGTTTGCATAATGATATGCCTGCCTGGAGTTCCTGAAGGCACATAATGACAGTCCGTTACCTCAATCCACTCAACAATCCACTTAGAAAGTGGAAATAATAGATGTACAGATATACACACAAAGACAAAATAACTCTGGATATATCTATCTATCTATCTATCTATCTATCTATATATATATATATATATATAGATAGATAGATAGATAGATAGATAGATAGATATTTGTATAGAATTCTGACTTATTCATTTGCATTTGTTAGCTGCCTTTACTGTGCAGTTTAATTCAGCTCAGCACAAAAATCTATGCACCAGTGGAGTCACTCTCATCACAAATAAAACAACATTTGGGGAAACCAAATGCCTGGAACAGCAAGCTGGAGGAAGCAAATATGTTTCTTCACAGCAATGCATCTGCACATCTGGAGGTGAGTCACTTTTGAATTTGTGTGTGCATGCATTTGTGTGTCCTTGGTTGTAGATTAGTCTGCATATTCTTTCTGTGAGATGAAAGTCAGTTTATTGTTGGAAATGGTCAGAACATTCCAAAACATACGATGAGCCAGTTTCCAGATACACTTACCAGATGTCAAACTTTAGAACTGCCCACAACAAGCTGACATTTAGCAGTTGTTTGTGAGCCTAATATAGATCGATTTAGGGTACCTAATTAGAGGAGATGTTCTGTATGTCAACATATCTTTTAGGAAACTTTCTTTGAGCTAGTTTGCTAGACAATAGGCCAAAAAAATAACAAGACAGTCTAAGAGATTTATATAACTAAAATACATTTATTAAAACTAAATGTCTATAGGAATCTCTAAAATATCTCTAAAATTAAATTCATCCTACAGTCTAAGATATGTGACTGATTTAAAAAAAAAAAAATCTGTTAAGAAGTTGAAATGCTTCACAACTCCCATAGACCACACTTCTCCTTTTTCAGTCATGTTTTGGAGAAAACATTTTAAGGTTGCAAGATAGGCTCCATGATGTATGCTGCATATCAGAAAGCTTCTATGGAATACTGTACGCATAATGACAGATATTTAAACTACTGCATTTACACATTATAGCATTTTAATGGCCATAAAAGCAGGCCAACTATCAAATAAATACTCACTTACTGAATGTTCAAGCACTCTAAATGTGACTATCAGGCTTATTTACTAAGCTGAATGTTTTCAGTTTAGTGGGGAATTTACAGAAACAGATGATGTAAACAATCACAGATGTGGTTAAGTGAATTTAAATGCACTGCTGCCTGATGTTAGGACATTCGAAACACATCAGCAGTGGAGCAGAACGTGCAAATTCTCTGCTTCTGAGCATAAAAATGTGTAAAAACAAACATTTCAGACATGAACCAGAGATGTTTTCTTTGACATATTGTGTACTTAAATTAATAATGGTATGAAATTATGATAATGATAGTGTTGTTAGGAAGATGTGGAGATAGTGAGGTGTATAGCTTATCAGAGCCATAGCAGATGTAAGAGTGGAACACTTAATCTCCAGAGCCCAGTAGGTAAAAACAAAAACAAGAGCAAATAAACAAAAAAACAACAACAAAACAGTCTTTGAAAATTAATATAAAAAAGGTCTACAGTTTGATCGGTGAATTGATTTAAAAGATATACAATGTTTCTTGTCAAAAATCTAAATTGATCAAATCCGGCAGTTTCTGATTTTTATGCTGTAGTACTTAGCAACTAGTGTCCAGTATAGCACAGGTATTGCAGAGTAGTGTGTTAGGAAGACACTGATAAACATAGAGGATCTTAATAATAATATTATGAGTGGGGTAATTCGGTACCATAGAGGAACATAGCTTTTAGCTTTCTGCTAATAGCTAATTGATTCTGTTATTCTTGTGAAACCAGAGACTGATGTCCTGAGGGTTATACTATGAAGGACGTCCAACACAGCCAGGCTTTCGCATTTGCATTGGCTGGCTTGACAAAACTTAAAACCCAAGATAACAGGTATCACGACGGCGGTTATCAACGTTTTCTGTTAAACCGGGCTCTGTGTTTCAGGCTCTGTGTGCACTCACATAAGAAGGGGCATTTCATGCATCATATGACATTTTTCCACACAAAATGATCCCCATCACTACCGCTTACTCCACTCAGAGACATCAGATAATGATGATAAAATGGTGATAAAAATCTATAAAGAACACAAAAAATATGACAGTATAATGCAACACTCTTCAAATAAAACATGAGATTAATGCTGCTGAAAATTGTTAATCTTGGGATTTAGCACACAGAGCAGTAAAATAAACATTTTAATTTGAGTTAATTATTTTAACACTGTGTGCGCTCTTGGTGCTGCAGTTTATTTGTAACGTGACGGCTGCACGTTAGAGCTCAGAAACGTTAAACTGGACATTTAAACATTAAATGTTACTCAATGTGTGTGCTCTGACAATGTTCCATAGCCTAATAAAAGAGATGCGGAAACTGCTTTAGTTGTCACCAAATCAAAGTGAAATTATTTTATTAACTGAATAGGTATTCTTGTTTTCTGTGTTCTAGTAGCTCCAATTCCAGTAGTGTAAACCAGACTCAGCAGCAGGTTAGGATATATATATATATATATGTATAAATATAAAAACATTTATATATGTTCTGCATCACCAACTGAATACATGCAATTTCCAATGACAATGCAATGCACAGTTTGCCCTGCTGTACAGTGCCTTGAGTATTCAAGGCACTGTACCCCCCCCCCCCCCCTTCCCTCAA
>VUQI01022404.1:9375-21290 GCA_015106735.1 Paratilapia polleni
CCCCAACCTCAGATCCCTGTCCCTCCCTGAGCCTGGCTCCTGTTAAAAGGGAGTTCTTCCTCCCCACCCTTACTAAATGCTGCACTTATGTGATCATCTGATTGTTGGGGTTTTCTCTCTAATATTGTAGGGTCTTTACTTTGCAATATAAAGCACCTTGAGGTGAGTGTTTGGGAAATGGCACTATATAAAGAAAATTGAAACAAATTGAACTGAATTAAATAAAGTTGTGGAATTATTCCTACTGAAAACAAGGTACAAGAGTAATTACAGATGTAATATTTCTGCTTCAATCCAAAAATAGGAGCTATGATCAACAAAAACTGAGATGCCTGTAGAGTCACACAGAATAAACAACATGCCATTCCTGCCTTCATCAAAGGCCCATGTAAAACAGCAGGCTGCAGGGAAATGCCACAAGCTAACACCACACTGCAGGTTTAATTACTATTCTGTGTGTGTGTTTGTCTGTAGCCCCAGTGCAGGGGCTACAGACAAACACACACACACACACACACCAGTGAGCCCAGCCAGTATTTATCCCAGTAAGAAAAGCTATGATGTGTCCTCTCTGGGTCTGCCCACTAGGCTGGGTCCACTGTTTTTTTCATCCAGCGCTGCTGGGTCACCATTGCAGCAAGAGCATGACCAGGAAAGAAAGGTACAGAAACACATACAATCTGTAACAAATCTACAGTAGGTTTTTATCTCAGAAGACATTTAAATAAATAATTAAATAAATGGTGACATAATTATATTAAGCCGCTTCAGGTTCAGAGGCCTGGTACTGAACATGCTGGCTCATTGTCACACTGTAGAGGCTTACTGGGACACTTGAAAAGAACAGAGCCATTATTTATGTTATTAGTAACATCTGTGCTCTTCCTATCAAGTCTGCTGTGAAAAGGGTCTGAGACATGTTTGTGGGCTGACAGCTTTGATCATAATTTACAACTCACAGCTTGTGAAAATTTAACTTTAGCTGTTCCAAATACTACTCAGTGGTCCCTCTTTACTGTTCTCTGTAACAACAACAGTTTTTGTAAGGAAGTGCAGATAAAAGATATAGACTTGTCTACAGTGCCATCCGCCTGATTTTCCAATAACTTAAACAGTGAGTCATATAAAGAGATACATACAAAATGGTGATTGAAATGTAATTGTAGTGGATATCTTTTTAATAAACCAACCACAATATTATGACACTGACAGCACAGAATTCCTTTTCATATTTTTGTAAAAAAAAAAATTTTTTTAAATGAGAAAGAGAGAGGAAAGTTAAAAAGAAAAGAATTATAAATGTCTTCTTTATATTTTTCTTTTGTTTTTACTACTTTTTGTGTTGTCTGCAACCCACACCCAAACCAAGAATGTGGAGTGTGCTGACAGTGTGCTGTTTCATTCATAAACTAGGGTTTATAGGGTCTCAGAATAGATCAAAACAATTTTAACTCATATCCACACAAGTTTACCCTATTAGCACACGAAGTTCTCACATCTACTTGACTCTAAACATTGCACTGAGAGTGGAACTTGAAAGTTCAGTACTGCCTCTGGAAATAACAGTTAAAAAATGTCTTTAGTTTCAGATCACTGAAAATTCAATAATAGTAGAATTAACTAAGATTATTTAACTAAAAGATTAATAGGAATAGATGATTTTAAATTATCTTTAGTTAGGATCCTTATAATAACTTACTGCTGCAAATTTTATGTTCCTACGGGAATGCAAAGATGAATATGGTCATATATTGTTAAACACATACACATACTATATATTCTCATGTATAATCTCCACAGATTGAAAAAGTGATAGGAATGTACTTATGTTGTTCCCTCTTTCTTCTTCTCCCCTTGCACAAGCACAAATTTCTTGAAGTAAATACATGCTGGAGACTATACCATCATTTTTGACACAGCACAAACAGTGAAGCACACAAACACCCTGGAGGCACATGCCTCTGAGGGCATAAAGTCACAACACACTGCTGCACCTCCTGACTTGTGACACACATTATTTAACTGCGCCGAGGCACAGGGAACCAGCATTTCTGCAACACTGTGACTAATGCCAAGAAATAATCACACATGTACGTTTATTCACTAGCTAGTACTTAAGGGTTCCTGGGTCATAGCTGGTGCTAATGTTAGTTTTTCACTGGGATGAAAATTTTCTAAATATTCTACAATAATGCACAGAGTTAGATGTGCACCAGCATCAGTTACCATGGGTTTGCAGAAAGTTAAAAAATAAATGAAAAAAATTAACACGTCCTTACTTAATTTGTATTTATGCAAACAAACTAAAACAACATTTTATCCATCTGCCCACTACCACGGAATTTGGTCATAAACACAAGGTTACCAGAGGTGGTAACCTCACCCTGATTTTACAAGGAAAAGCTTTGGGGAAAAATAAGCAGCTACTTCTGTAGGCTAAGTCCAACTTAGCTGCATAGCTTACAGAGATGCTAAGGTAGGCTAAGAAGCACTGTATTTTATCCAAACATCAGATTAACATGGATTTCACTCTGAAACAAAATAAATAATTAACCAAAATGTTGAACCATCTCGCTAAATTCCAATGTAACTAAAGTTATGAGCAGTTAGTACCAGAAGGTTTTGCTAATTTTCATTCCAACCCAATTTGTCAGGGGTGGTGTTGTAAAGGCACTTTGTTTTGAGCCTGTGTAGAACTGGGGTTATAGTTAGGGTTACTAAAATCATAGATTGAGGAATCCTAGAGTATTCTAAAATCTAGAAGTAATTTCCACAAGCCATAAAATGTTCTGATGGGACAACTTTCATCAACTTTCTTTAGGTGTTGAGTGTATATTGATTGCAGCTGTCTTCCTCTCAGTCTTGAGGATATCGTCAAGAGGTCAGCAGGTTCACAGTAGCAGAAAACTGTGTGAGAAACAGTATTGATCAGACCTCCCCTCATGTGACCTGTGGCAGTAATCTGAGCTGGAATTAACAGGCGATTCTCCAGTCATCCATCCCTGATAATTATTCCCCTGTAGTGAAGGGGATCAATGCTGTCAATGTGTCCCAGCTTAAGAAATATCTGGCTTACAAGGTCTAAAAATAATCTTACCTACTGTAACTCTGAACTTTCCTCTGTCATACATACAATAACCAACAAAAGATGAAGTGCAATTATAATTTTCTGGAATTGAAAGAATGCAGAAAGCCCTGCACATTCATAATGGCGTAGTTATCATGCCAAGCCTGCTCCAAGAGGTTTATTTAAACTCTGTTGTATGCCAAGATTGAGCAGGTACACAGTGTCAAATTCAAGTGTTACTAAACAACCACACTGAGGGTGTAAATGTAGATCTCTCTTTCTTTACTTCTTTATCTCATTTTTTTTCTTGAGAAAGTAAATCTGAATTGATTTATTCTGGTTCTGGAAGGATGGTAGGTCATTTTCCCTGTGCTGTGAGATAAAGAACAGATCAGTCTTTTTATTTTATTAATTAATTTTTTTCTTTTTCATTTTTTTATTATTAATTAATTAATTTTTTTGGCAAAGTAATTTCACTGTGAAGTGATATGTAACAAACTAAATAAAAAAAATTTGTAAAATGGTAAATGGACTTATATAGTGCTTTTCTACTCTATGTGAGTACTAAAAGCACTTTATACTACATGTCTCATTCACCCAATCACACACATTTATACAAGCACTTTTTCTACACTTAAGTGCTTTTCTAACATTCACTCACACATTCACACTCCAATGAGCACATCAGGGGTTCAGTATCTTGCCCAAGGACACTTTGGCATGCAGACTGGGGTAACCAGGAATTGAACCACCAACCTTCTGATTAGTAGACAATCTGCTCTACCTCCTGAGCCACAGCCACCCGAATATAGCCTCAAAGCCAATTTGTAAAAGAGTGTGTTTATTATAGTGCTATTTTACTAGTGTGTATTTTAGTCTTTGTTTATATTGCTGTTCTAGTTGCTTTGTTAAGGTTTTAGGTTTAAAATTTTAATCCTGTCCCTCTCTGTTTCTAATTCTGCAGCTGGTGATGGCCTCCACTTACAGATGTGGTTGGTTTTCTGGGAGACTAACTCTCAATGGTTTGAGGTTGCATAGCTTATCAGCATGGTTTTTATATTGGAATATTCCCAGTGCTTCATCCATGGGTGGTTTGCTTCCCAACCTGGGGTATGACCGAGGGTGTGTGCCAGCACTGGATGGTGAAAATCGTGCCCAGTGTTTTTTCTACACTGGGTTTATTTCCGTTCAAAGATTCTGATTTACTGTGGGGCCCTCCTGCCTTGTTCTTGTACCCCCCAAAACATCCTGGAAACCCCCCTGGCTGTCTGTCTCCTCTTTCCTTTCTTTGTTACATCTTAGTAAAGATTTTAATGAATACTGACTGCTGTGGCGTCTTCACTGAGCTTCTGCGTCACCTGTGTGATATTATAGTCTATGGCGGTTGTAGGATTGATTTACCTTTATTCGCTTGCAGCCACTATAAGCTGCTCACTCTGCACTGTAAGAAATATCAGTCTCAAAAATGTGTCTTATGGAGCTTTTAAATGTTATTTTGCATAAATACCGTAATTTAAAATATTTTTAATACATGACATTTTTTATTTCAACGAACGAGCTTAACCACGCACCACTTCACTAAATGAAATTACTACACATGGGCAAAAACATGGGTTATTTCATACACTTGGCAATGCATATAGGCAACATTTTATACAACTGCATGCTTAAAAAGTCGTGTAGGATATAAGTAGGTAGCCTATATAACCACGGCGCCTGTCCATACTGTTTTTTTCAGTGTGCATCCATGGATGCATCACATGACCATTAATCTTCAGTGTATTTCCGCTTTCACGACGGCTGAGCTGTTATCAATGACTCTCCATGGAGGTGTGCAGGATTTTAGTTGAAGCATCAATGCCGTTTCCACCATCCTCTCCTCCGGCTGCACCTCTTGTTTCTGCACTGAATGAATGAAAGCATAACCATCTGAGTGTCGCCCCAGTCTCCTTCCTTCTCCTCCTCCGCCTCGTATTCTTCGCCCAGCCTTTCGTCGACCAGCGCGGCCGAGCTGGGGGGGAATCCGGGGAAAGGCAGCCGGGGCGCCGCGCACCGGCCGACGGACACCCCGCCGCGGCGCGCCACCAACATGCTCACACGGGTCAAATCCGCCGTGGCTGGGTTCATGGGTGGAATCATGGCCGGCGGCAGCTCTGGGGGAGGCGGCAATCCAGGTTCCGAGATGCCGCTGAAATTTCCATATATGAGACCCGAGTTCCTTGGACTGTCCCCGGATGAGATCGAGTGCTCTGCTGACCACATAGCTCGGCCCATCCTCATCCTGAAGGAAACCAGGAGATTACCGTGGGCCACCGGTTACGCTGAGTAAGTAACCCGAAGGCAGCTGTCCTCAAAGCAGTTCTTGTTTACTGTCCTGTGTCAGTGGCATGTACTGTTAACCAAATGATTTGGTTTAAAGGAGGCCTAAGAGCGTGCAGGTGCTCACTCAGCTCTTTATTACATGAATTGACTCCTTCTGTTAAATACACATGTAAATCAAGAGCATAAACTTGGACCCAGGCTGCACCTGGTGTGACCCACATTCATTTCCAGTATAATAATTAATTTTGGATCCACACAGCAACCTTTTGCATGCAACCTTTGAACCAAGCATAGCCTTCAGAAATGGATGACAGCACTCATCCAAAGGATCACAGCACTCAGCCCAAGCTGGTTTTCACGTGCAAGAGGATCGTACACCTTCCACTAGTGGTATCTGGGAATTAGGCTACAGCAGTGCTCCACTTAAAGCTACAGTGTGTCTATAAAGTCTAGATACACTGTGGCACTCCAGTTCAGATAAAGTGCAATCTCATATTCTGTCTCAAAACTAGCTGACTGGTCTTTAGATGCAGTTAAGTGACTGTTGCCGTTTGTGCTTTTGTTTGCTGTTTCTGCCACCTTCAAAGATGGCATGTCACATTTTACGCAGCTGCTTTGCAAACACACTGCTCCACAAATGTTGGCTTTCAGTGACTTATAGACTGATACACATGTTCCACAAAGAAGTGCAAGTTCTTGCCAACATGTAACCACTCTCACACGTGTTCGTTTTTTTGCTTTTTCATATTAGGCTTGGCTAAAATGTGTTGCTAAAAACTTTGATCAACACTGGGAAGGAAATGCATGGAAAATTAAAAATTGAAGAATTTTTATGCAAAACCTGCACGAGAATGAATACAGTAACACATTTTGAAAGTAACACGTCTTTATTTTAAGGAAAGCCCTCCTACCATGAGGTAGGTGGCTGAATGTTGTTAGTAGCCAGCTACAATGGATGGTTGTGCTAGAGCTTCACTCCCTTTTTGGACAATTATTATCATGTGCTACCACTGACTTGTTTGGCCTTGTTTGGCATTTTTGCTGGATGTAGCTATAGGGTGTTATATAACAGCAGGGAGCTCCTGATTTAAACTTGAACTTTGAACTGATTGAGTGGCTTTTACAAGAAAATAAAAAAAATCATTATCTCTTGGCTGAAACACCCAGCTAAAACTGATGGAAGATCATATCAGTAGTGGATGCTGTATTGTGTGATACTGAGATAAGGGTGTATGTGCAGTCATACAACCAGATTAGTCAGTTTCTGAGTGAGTGTGTTCACCTCTGTGGTATATTACACTTTGCATTGCGGTTAGGTATGATTAGATTTTGCAGCAGCATGTCTTTTGCTGTGGTATTGCCTTATCAGCTGTTCCCTGCTGTATCCATTTCCTCCCCTGGTTGAAGGTTGGTTCCCAGGTGGCAACCTCCCTCTTCACCCTGATACCAGCAGTGGTGTGGTTAACATTTCGTGATAAGGTACACAAATACTTGACTGGTTACCCAAGAACAAATCAGGAATTCACTCCTAATAATTCAATAGCTATGACATAGAAGTTATACGTGTAGTATGTGTCCTCATACTTGATTAACACAAGGCAGGCTACAATCTTTCAACATAGTCAAATATTTTCAGCTCTAAGCTATGTCAACTTTTCCCATTTGGTCTTTACAGCATTTGAACTTTTTTTTTTTAAGTAGTAATACTACACTAACTGGCTACTTCATTAGGTACACCTGTTCAACTATTCAATAACACAAATTTTGGGCCCCTCAGTAGTAATTAAGCATCATTTAAACCCCACAGCCTACCTGAGTATTGTTGCTGACCATCCCTTTATGACCACAGTGTATCCATCTTCTGATGGCTGCTTCCAGCAGGATAACACACCGTGTCACAAAGTTCAGATCATTTCAAACTGGTTTCTTGAGCATGACAATGATGTTCACTGTACTCAAATGGCCTCCACAGTCACCAGATCTCGATCCAATAGAGCACCTTTGGGATGTGGTGGTCAACAAATCTGCAGCAACTGTGTGATACTATTGTGTCAACATGGACCAAAATCTCTGAGGAATGTTTCCAGCACCTTTGCTTCCATTGATTAGACTTTGCTGATTAGAAATATGTAGTCCTTACTTCTTTTCTCGCACACTGGACTATAATACTGAGAAAGTTGGAGAAAAATAATGATTAAGAGATATTCCTGTACATATTCCTCTATGCTATCCAGCATACTGTTTTTTAAAGTGTGTTTTCATGAAGTTTGAAATATCTGTTTCCTAATCTCATATATGCTCACACTTTACCGTCTTTAACACAGACAGTAACGCTGAGAGCATCCATGAATCGTCTCATGTGGATCGGTGTGGTTAATGAGTTCAGCTCCTCTCGGCATTTATCTGTAATTAAAGCCTCCTATGTTCTCATTACAGCAGTCGCTTTGGCTCTAGCCTCTCTTTCACATTGGGAATTAATAAGCTTAATAATACATTGCTTTTTTTTTTTTTTCTTTGAAATGAAGAAAATTCCAAGACAAATTTAGTAATTTAATGAAATCGTTTATGGTATTGTCATAATTTTACCATTTTGATGCAGTGTGCATGAAGCCTATGAAAAGAAAAATAAGATGGTTAGTCTATAAACAGCTTTGAGGACTGAGTTTTAGCAAACAAACAAGAGAACATATGTAGGAACTGGTGCAGGTTCAGCTGTCTTTCCCAGACGGTATATAAAATACAGATGTAGACACCATCACATCACCCATTTGTTTATGGCACTTTGGCTGTGGCCATCATTTGGAGCCTGAAATGACGGCATGAGGACGAGATCATGAAGTAATAATGCTAATGCTGGCAAGTTTCATTAGCAACTGCACAGAAGCAGATACATGCTAATTAGTGCTAAATATGCTCACCAAAACTGTACAGTTGCACTCCATTTGTCATATTTGCAGCAGCAGTATATTTCTGAGCCCCATAGGTTCACGCTAGAGTTTGAATCCTTTAGTTTGGCATTTTAGCTGTTGCCATATTCATGTTTTGTTGGTATTTGTTTTTGAAATCAGATACGACTTTATTTGGATGAGAGAGTAGAGCTGGGGAGTTACCAGCTAACGCTATTGCCATTTAGCTAGCTTGCTTAACAAAATCTACTTATCAGAGGAACTGAATAGTCGATGACTCAGACTGTCTTACGGATAATATTACTGAGTGCTGATCAAGACAAACTGACCCACCTGTCACCCAAAGTGACAAAGCTTTGAATTATGCGTAAGTCAAAGCCTCATCAAATTCAGTGAGTTAGTTACGCTGAAGAAAAAAAAACCTGTACAGTGGTCACAAATTTTACCATCTTGTAAAAAAGTTTATCATGGCAGTAAAGTTGGGACTGAGCCAACCTCAAGTGACCATTTGAGGAACTGTAGTTGTTTACACTTCTGCATTGGCTTCATTTTTTTTTTTTTTAACCCAAAAGTTGCCCCTCGGCTCAGACATACATTGTAAATGTTAGTATTTCAAGCTAACCATCTAACAACCTCTAAGCACGTTTCATGGCCAAGGATTGTCCACTGTTTAAAAATATCAGAAATGCAAAAACTTTACAGGCCTCAGTTAACATGTTAAATGTTAAAGTTCATGACAGTACGATTGGAAAGTTAATTAATTGCCAGTAGAAGGCTTTTCTCTCTAAAAAGAACATGGCAGCATGGCTTAGGTTTGCAAAGTTGCATCTTTAAAAAAAACTACAAGATTTCTGGAACAATGTCCTTTGGACAGATGAGACCAAAGTGGAGATGTCTGGCAAAAATCAAACACAGCATGTCAACACAAACACTTCATACCAACTGTCAAGCATGGTGATGGAGGGCTGATGATTTGGGATTGTTTTGTACCCACAGGACCTGGGCACCTTGCAGTCATTGAGTCAACCATGAACTCCTCTGTATACCAAAGTATTCTAGAGTCAAATGTGAGGCCATCTGCCCAACAGCTAAAGCTTGACCCAAACTGGGTCATCCAGCAGGACAGTGATCACAAGCACACCAGCAAAATACAACAGAATGGCTGAAAAATAAAAGAATCAAATTGTTGCAATGACCCAGTCAAAGTCCAGGCCTCAACCTGACTGAAATGCTGCGGTGGGACCTTAAGAGAGCTGTGCATAAACAAATGCCCACAAACCTCAATGAACTGAAGTAACATTGTAAAGAAGAGTGGGCCCAAAGTCCTCCACCAAGATGTGAGAGACTGATAGTCGTACAGAAAATGATTCTTTGTAGTTATTGTTGCTAAAGGATGTTCTACAAGCTTCAGTCAAGGGGTGTACAAACTTTCTTTTTCACATGACTGTACGTACATATATCTCATAAAGTCTCTTAATTCATAGAATAAAATATAAACGTTGTTCTCAGTGTGATGTGTCATGTGAAGTTTTATTGATTTCACTTGTATAATGGTCGTATATGTAGGAAAATGGCTTTTAGCCGGGTCCACTTGGTATTTTTTCACTGCAGTATCGCGAGTGGTCACTGAGAAAGATTGGCATCAAGGCTGAGTGGAGGAGGGGTGCTGTACCCTCATCCATTCATCCATCAGTTTTCCAATTCAGGGTCACGTGGGGGGTTGTGCTGCCTGTCCCAGCTGTCATTGGGCATGTGGCGAGGCACAACATGGACAGGTCACCAGTCCATCACATGTTATCCAGCTTTTTTAATCCACCGAGGATTCAGACTGAGAATCTGGGAGCTACAGCTTTAGACCCAGGCTGTTAGCACTGCATCATCTTTGTAGCCAGCAGGTACTTTTTGCATGGTTCTTGAGTGAAGAGAAAACATTAAATGACAAGTGGAGCAAACTTTGCTAGCCAGCTACAAGTGAGATCTGTCAGCCTAATGTATTGTTTCAGTGAAAAGCTACAAATGAAATCAACAATACATCACTAAAAACTGAATATGTGCCCACTGCTGAAGAAGAAATCTAAACTAATTTATTCCTACAGTCCATTCAAATGTTCCAGTTTTTCTGTTGTATTTTCTTATCTCCTATATTCAGATGGTGCAATCCCAACCAAAACCTATGTGAAGTACTAAACCTAGACTTTTTTTTTTTAAAGACCGTTTTACTATTGAACTCATCATTGTTGTGCTGTTATTGTTTCTTTCCTGCTCCGAGCAGAGGCAAAGCATTAAAAACCATTGTGCTACACCAAATAATTATTCCATTTTTTGGGAGGCCACTGTCTGGCCCAGAATCTGTTGCAGAGGATAGAGAAACAAAAAGGGCATTAGATGTCTGACAATGGAGAGAAAAATTAGGTTTTGTTCCTAATGGGAGGAAAGCTGTGTCTTCAGAATGAAACAAAAATTTGATTGGCGGGGAAATGAAATCATTCCTCCCTGCAAAATGGTAAAATGAGAACGAATGAGTTGCGAGAATACTTCCAATCGCACGCACACAATAGGACCAGCTGCGTCTTTCATGCAGCACAGTGGGATTATTAAATTACATGCACTGTTATTATGGAGGATGACAACTGTTTTGCTAAATGTTCTTACAGTAAGGGTTTATTCCATGTTCGAAGCACATGATCACGCTTACACATACACAGGTCATCACATTACTGTGTTTGCTGAGAGCAGATTAGATGAAGCAGACAAAAGCTTCCTGGGCTTCCGTGTATCGACAAGCTTAAATGTGGTCGATGCCTCAGAGTGTTTTATGACTGCAGTAACTCAGAGGGCATTTACTACTGTGATTGTGGGTGTGGTGGTAAACATTAGGTTTGAAAGCAGAGCAGCGTAATCGCTCTGAGGACCAGCCCCGTGGACATGATGGCTTTCATGGTGAATGACACATTACAAGCTAAGCAGTGTCACTCTTAGTCAGGAGCTCTCTCAGGACCACAAGGTTCCTTTGTGGCAAAAATCTGCATGATTTCAATGAACGTAACAGGTAGTTTATTGCCTATTTACATCAGCAGATTGGCTTGTTTTATCTTACCAATAGTCCTACAAATGTGGACTGTTGGTAGAAGCCTACAAAAATGTTAGCCAGAAAATTTGTGTTGATTTGTAACAACTGATAATTCTTTCAATAATCTGTAGCTATCTTTCTTAAGACACTAATGGCAGAAGAATAAACATTATTAAGAACTCTGCTTAAAGAAGCCTTTTTTTCAGCTTAACACAATCACATTCTGTGTATATGTGAATTCTTAGACTATATAGACATTTGTGGTTATTATATTATGTATTTAACAATTTAAAGTTATGCATCTATTATAACACTCAGCCATAATACAGCCATACACATGCATATATGCTCACATGCTGGTTCTTTTTTAATCTAAGGCTAACAAGCATTTGGGGCTGAGGACCAGACAAGGATGCTGCCTCACAGAAAACAACTGACAATCTGTGGCTATAAATAGACATGCCAGTTTCTCAACACACACACACACACACACACACACACACACACACACACACACACACACACACACACACACAAAAAATCCCAGAGA